>LOEQ01001019.1:144592-156720 GCA_001685075.1 Bramus lutescens | reverse complement strand
GGTGAGGTCTGCTCCCATCCCAGCAGCAGGTTCCTGCTAGCTACTGCAGTAAGGTGAGGTCTGCTCCTATCCCAGCAGCAGGTTCCTGCTAGCTACTGCAGTACGGTGAGATCTGCTCCCATCTGAGCATCAGGTTCCTGCTAGCTACTGCAGTAAGGTGAGGTCTGCTCCTATCCCAGCAGCAGGTTCCTGCTAGCTACTGCAGTAAGGTGAGGTCTGCTCCATCTGAGCAGCAAGCCTCTGGAAGGCCCATGTGCTGCAGAGTTGTGTTGCTTTTGCTTGTTTTCAGCAGGGCAGGACCCAACACACAGGGCTCATGTGGTTGTCAGTTTGGGGTTTAGCTGGGTGCACTGAGGGCTCACAGTTGTGGTTATTCAAGGAACAGCTGTGTGGAAATACAAAGCAGATGTGAATGCATCAATAGGGCCTTAATGCTCTGGATTTTCCAAAGCTGTCATTGAGACAACCTTCATGTTTTCAAATCTTCTTGAAAGTATAAAAAATGGACTCTTGAGTGCCTTGAAATGACTTAGCTGGAGAATGTGCCAGCCACGACAGCGAGAGTTCAATCCACAAACAGCACACCGTGGAAGGAGTGACAAACTCCCACAAACTGTCCTCTGACCCCCACACACAGCATGGCATACCCCCTTGATAAATAAATGCAATAAAAACTATAAACATGTAACTATAAATTTCAGGGAAAGGATCTTCTTAAATTAATAAACTATTACTAAATCTTTGTGTGTCTAGGGTTGTACTTGAGTGATCAAACACTTGCCTAGCATAGATTTAATTGCCAATTCCTGTGTGTGTGTGTGTGTGTGTGTGTTTACACAAGCGCTTGCATGTGTGTTGGAGAGAGAGGCATTTGCTCCTCTGTATTTGCTTATTCCATAATTGAGACTGTGAATAGAATTTGTTGTACTTTTCTTCACTAATCACAGGGACAACTGAATGGTTTGCTACTGTTCTTTATTTCATGGGGACATGATAGAAATGGTTCATTATTTAAAGTTCATAAAGGCAAAAATTATTGTGTAAGTAGGTTAAGGGTTACCCACGGATGGTGGTAGATGACGGTACACTAAATTTGGTCGCTAACAGAATGTGATGTTGCTTTGGAAGTGAAAGAACTGAGTGTTTATGTGGGGAGGACACAACACAGAGCACAGGCATTCTGCTAGTGAAAAAGAGGGAGGCATAGGGGAAAGGCATTGTGGGCAGTGGGGCGCTGTGGGCAGCAGGGCGCTGTGGGCAGCGTGGCGCTGTGGGCGCTGTGGGCAGCTGGGCGCTATGGTTGCTGTGGGCAGTGTGATGCTGTGGGCGCTGTGGGCAGTGGGGTGCTGTGGGTAGCATGGTGCTGTGGGCTCTGTGGGCAGCGGGGTGCTGTGGGCAGCGTGCACAGCACCAAAGAGAATTCTCATGTTCTTGCTTAGACAGCACTAAGGTCAGTGTGGTGGGAAGACCTTCCCAAGAGGATCTGGGAGGTCCCTCCTGTGGTCAGCCCTTTATGCAGCACCTTATACAGCAGAGCTGGCAAGCTGTGTCCTCCACCCACCACTCACCACCACATAACCATGGAGGCCATAGGTTGTGGCCTCTCCTGGTGTCCAGAGTTGTAAATGACCATCTTGTAATAGCCTCAAAACAGTCTGGAGTGTGATTATCTCTAAATACGTTCACCTTTTCTATCTGTGTATTCATATGGAGGTACATGTCTCATACCGTGTGTGTGTGTGTGTGTGTGTGAGAGAGAGAGAGAGAGAGAGAGAGAGAGNNNGAGAGAGAGAGAGAGAGAGAGAGAGAGAGAGAGAGAGAGAGAGATTTGTTTTCTATTGGAAAATCAAGTCTTTAAAAAACAGATAGATAGATAGATAGACAGACAGACAGACAGACAGACAGACAGACAGACAGACAGACAGAATGCCACATGTGTTCAGGAACCCACAGAGGCCAGAAGAAGGTATCAGATTCCCAGGAGCTAAGGTTGAAGGTGGTTGTGAGCCACCCAGCATAGGTGCCAGGAGCCACACTGGCCCTCTGAAAAAGCAGGAAGCTCTCTCAACTTCTGAGCTCTCTCTCTCTAGCCTCCTGAAGATCAAATCTTCTTGACAGATTCTTACTTTTGATCTTGTTCCAGGGTATCAGTCACGTCAGATAATTCAGTGACACTTAATTTGTTCATGCTTTTACATTTTGGGTCTGACAGCTTACGAGCACTGTGTGCTCTCTCAGAACTTTCCCTGTTATTGCAGGAAGTGTTGTTTGTTTTTCTCCTAAAGCCATGAATCATGCTTGGGTTTAATCTGTCCTTCATGATCTCAAAAAACAGGAAACACTTTGTTGCTTTTTTTCTAAGTTGGCTTCACATGCTGTGTGTGTGCCTGTGTGCACAATGATATGCCTGTATGAGCACATAGGTGTGTATAACACACCTTGACAGGTGCAAAATTATGATGGTCAGCACCAGGGTACCTCTTACCTCTTATTCATACAGGTGTCCTAGTTCTTTGGAAGGCGGTTAGGTAAAAACTGTGCCAAAAATAAGTTGTTAGATGATTAGAAGACATTCTCCCCTTTTCTCTCCAAGCCCCTTTGAATGCTGCATCCATTTCCTTGAGGCTTTGATCATCTCTGAGCGGCGAGTTTAGTATTCTGCTGGCCCACTCTCGCTCCCCGACACAGGGGCAGAGACTCCTGCGGAATGTTCAGCAACTTCTCTTTTGATGGTTTATTTCACAATACCCAGCAGGTCTCCTTGCATATTTGGAGGCCTTTGGAACCAAACCCAGAGGAAAGCCTGCATCAAGCTATGGGACCGCCTGCAAACAGAGTCACTAAGCGTGCATCATCTTGGTTGCTGTGGCTCCCATTAGCCAGTGATTATTAATGTAACTACAGAGCATGTGATTCTTGCTTTGTGCACCCATGCTGATGGACCCACTCACCTCTCCTGAGGGAGGCCGAGTTCCATAGGAGAGGACAGGTTACACGTTGGTTCATCCTCCTATGAATTAGCAGACCCTTCTTTGTCTAGGTGAGTTCAATCTTCCATAATTGGTATAATCACTAGTCATGCAAATGGGGAAAGGATCGGATGCCTTCCAATTAAGTCAGAGACAGCAAATTTACCCCAGATGCCCTTGACCCCAGCACAGGTTTCAGGAAAGTCGTTTCCATTTGTTTTGTGATAGCTGAATGAGTAAATTTTCAGGTTAAAATAATATTTTTGTTCAGATATCCCAGAAGCAAAATCTCTCTTGCTTCAAAATTAGACAGGACATCCTAACATGTAATGTTGATAAGGACAGTTTTGTTTACTGAATAGTGACCCCTAAGAATTAGTGCTCCTATCTTATCTTTGCAAAAGTTCCTGAGTGTAGGCAGAATTCTTACCACCTTTCCCTGTGGCCAGTATAGTCTGCACTCCACAAGATGTCTCCACCTGCTCAGTGCCTATCATATCCTGAAACAATCATGGACATGCTATAAATTAAGCAGATGCTAAATGAATGTTTAATTGGTACCAAATTGCCTGTGTCTTGGGGTTGGAATGTGACCATGCCAAAGGGAAAGTTGCCCAACAGTCCCCAGTATCTGAAGCAAGTCTGTTCCCTCTGTTCCCTGTGTGCTGACCTTCATTGATCAGAATGCTTCTGTGAGCTCAGGTCTGAGTCTCTGTTCAGAGACAAACTATTTGGAGTTCAATCTTCTCATAAACCCTAAACATCCAAGCATATAGTTCCCAAGTCAGTGACTACAGGTCTATTCTGCAGAGATGTCTGGGCAAAAATGCTTCTTCAATCACAGCTCCTGAAATGAGACAGATCTTCAGAGAGTGCCAAAGTCTGAAAGATGGCCAGAGCAAAGTACAGCATTGCCACCTGTCTTAGACCGCAGGCCACTCCCCTTAGTCAAATTTGATTTAAAATAAAAAGTCACTTAGTGAGACACACAGAAATAAGAGGGATTGGAGTCATTAGTTCACGGGCATCCTGAGGTTAATGGCTTCTTTTTGTTAATGTGGTAGTGTTTGAATTTATTTCTTGTGGATTATTAGCAAACCTGTATTTACTTAAATAACAGTTCCTAGGAAGCTCTGTGTGGGGTATAGGAAAGAATGCAGGGCATTAACTCAGTCTTACTATACCTGAGGTAACTTTTCTGGATTCCTTCTGCAGTCTGATGGTATGGGGTAGGTGGGTGGCATCTCTGGGAAGTGTGAGTCCTCTCTAAAGCATTACCTGACTTCTAACTTTCCTTGCTAATGCTACTCCTAGAATCAAAGGAAAGCACCTCTTGCAAAATTGGGAGCTGCTTAGCTTGCAGCTGCTCAACCAGGGAGGCCCTTCTGGGGTTCCTTCTGATTTTGTTCCCTTAGCAAGCTCTGCAGAGGGTTGTCATAGTATCACTTATGCTGAAGAGCTGAGGTCCTGGCCACCAAGTTTGACAAGAGGGTAAAATAGTCACCAGAAGACCAATGACTTGGTCTGCATCCCCAATGAACAGAGACAAGAATGTCTGCTTGCTGAGACCTTCATTGGATGTCATCTGTCAGGGTCCAGTCTCAACGGGGTCTGTATATCCAGGGTAGGGGTGTGAGGATTAGAAATATTAGATAGGAGGAACAGAGATATGAAAAAAAGAAAAAGGAACAGTTAAGCAGAATAGAACCAGGAGGGCAATCTAGTGAATACTGAATTTGCCCGTGTTTATTTTCCGCATGCTTACATACCCCAAGGTAAAAGACTGCTTTTGCATGATACAAAGAACAAACAGAACAATTACTTTAATACTTGAAACATCAAGCCACTGTATCCTGAGTTAAGTATTCTGTTGTTTAGGGAGGACGTGCAGAGACTACACCTTAGACCAAGCATCCTGTAGGCAGCCACTCCCTGGGTCAAACTTCCTGCCATGTACTTGAAGGAGCAGGAATAGGTGTGAATTCTCTGATCTTCAGTCAGGGTGGAATGGATCCACCTCTATGGGCCATCTCAATACCCAAAACACCAAGTAACCACACCCTAGGTCAGGACGTCTTGTTTGTAGCCACTCCTTAAGTCAGACCTCTTGTCAGTATCCTGGAAAGAGCAAGAGTAGGCTTAAGCTCTGACCTTTAGTCAAGGTGGAGTGAACCCACTTCTGTGGTCCTGCACACCTGCTCATAAACCATGTAAGGGCAGCAGCCTCTCGGCTAGGTACTTTGGCATGGCACTCACCTGGCGCCTATCCACACAACCTTGTCCTCTCATCAAAGTCCTTTCATGGTAGAAGTTCCTGTAGGAGTGAGGGAATAGGGATACCCTCACCTCTTGGCTTTTACTGTTTGGAAATGAGAAGTCAGGCACAACGAACATCTAGGTGGGGCATGTATGATACTGAGGTGAGGGGAGAAACTGATCAGTCCTCTGGCAGACAGGGCAACTTACCAATGTAGGGGGTCATGGAAGGACAGGGGCCAGTCATGCAGCATGTGAGCAAGGCATTTATAATATACTGAGATGCCTGAGATCAGGCAGGCTAGGGAGGAAGGCAGGAATTGTGGGTCCATGTCAGGCTAGTGCAGCAGAGAAGACTCCTGGTTCTGTCCACTAGGAAGGATGCTTGGAAGCCAATGAAAGGACAGCACTATCTGTGGGGCTCTCGTTTTCAATGACCAGGGGAGAAGAACCACATTCTCTTTCTCCTTAACTGCCAGGTTCTTTCCTCTGCTTAGCCCTTTCTGTATTATTAATTTTGTAAATATCTTCCTTTCTCATTATTTTAACTCATAGCCAAAGGGACTTTATGAAGTATGTGTTGGCATGTTATGGACCCACATAACTGTGTGGAGTCCTGTCATAAGCTCTCTATTTTGTTATATGTTTTCCCATAGATGGGATTCCTTTGGCTTTGAATTCTAAGTCAGAGAGTGAAGTGTACTTTTCAAACCAAGACTCAGAAGAACAATCTGCAAAGAAAGCCCATATTAGGAACAATAGGGAAGATCCTCCACAGAGAAGGGAGGCCTTTGTAAAATGTAGCTTGACAGGCTAAGATGTGATTTTCCAAAGTCTAGGACCTTCAGATAGTGCTGGGTGCTGGTCAGCCTTAAGGATCTGTGGAGCCACACCCTGCAGTGCCTGGAAGGTCACACCAAGGTGAGGGTGCCTCGGTGGGAAATACGAGTAACAGGACTCCCAGCATTGTTAGCAG
The DNA here is from genome assembly GCA_001685075.1 of Bramus lutescens. NCBI lineage: Eukaryota > Metazoa > Chordata > Mammalia > Rodentia > Cricetidae > Bramus > Bramus lutescens. The sequence continues at coordinate 150,519 of LOEQ01001019.1, read as the reverse complement.
CTGCCAGTTCTGGGTTAGGAACTGAGTAGCTCAGAAGGAGTGACAGAAATCAAGAAGTGGGTTTAGCTGGGGTTTACAAAGGAACCCCAGGAATGTGAAGGCGACAGATCTCAAGGAGGGCACTAGGAGCTGGAAGCAAGTCGAGACGGTGTGTGTGAGCATCCAACCAGAAAGCAGACGACCCACACAACCCACACAGCACAGCTGGGCTCCCTCCAGGACAGGAGAGCCTCCTAGCCAGGACAAGAGGCTCCAAGCTGGCACCTCCTCAGGACAAAGCACCTTGATGTAGGGGTGAAGTACCTGTAGGGCCTGGGGTTTCTCAAGGGACAGTAGCAGCTTCAGAGCAAACCCTAGGGGGTACTTAGAGCAGAGCAGAGGTGCTGGACTCCATGGGAAGCAAGACTTCTCAGTCTCTGGCTGTAAAGGTAGGAGACACTGTGCTCCAGTGTGCCTCTGGGGACCTTTCAGTAAGGGTGAGTCCAGCTCTTGACACATCTACACGGGCAGGTTAAGGGCATGGTGAGGCTGAAGGGCACAGTGGAGAGCTTCCTAGCCACACACATGGTGGTGGGTTGGCTTTGAGGAAAGTGGTTGCACTGTCAGACCAGGGAAGTGAAAGTAGCTTGTACTTGTCCTCAGCCCAGTCAGCATGGATGAATGAGGAGACTGGCTGGGGAAGCAAGGTAGCTCCAGACTTGGGAGGGGCCTGCCAAGGTTACTCCCTTGTGCTTCAATGGCTCTTGAGCAGTTGGGAGTCTCTTATCAGGTTCGCTGATCTCTGGAAACCCCTTGAGACAGAAGCCCTTTCCTCCTCTGCTCTGGGCTCTTCCCTATCCAGCCCTCTGTGGTAGTTTCACTGGGCGCTGGGCTCTGTCTTAAGCCCCTGTATGCTTGGGATTACCCCTGAGAAATGGACACCTCAGGAGCCATGGGTAACTTTAAGACCTGGATTTATAGAGCTGGAATGAGACCAGAAAACTTATTTCTTCTAATGGCATAAGAATCCAAACCAGAGGGGCTTGCTGAACCTGGTTTCTCACAAAAGTGCTGTCAGACCATTTGTGGAGGACACCAGTGTTGTGTGCCTGGTGGGGATACTTGATACTGATGATGCCAAGGAAGCTCAGGGTAGCCAGGAATGCTGTGAGGACTTGGCGTAAAAAAATTAGCCAGTATACTATGCAAGCAAGTACTCTACCAACTGAAGTACATCTGCAGCCCACATGATCTGTTTTAGCACGTGAAATATTGCAACCAGCAAAATTAAGTGTCTGAATGTAAGGTTGTATGTGTCTATGCATACAGTTTACTTAATTATTATAATTTATTATAATCACATTAGCAAATAAAGGTGAATGTCTTAAAATCCAGGATCCTGTGGTGTTTGAAGACTACAATGTGACTTTTTGACATCTCACACCATCAGTAAGAAAGGTTTATATGGATTATGTGTGTCAGGTGACAATCACACCAATTCTAAGGGAGCAGAAACCTGTTGAGGATAGCCAGAAGTCTGTTTTTCTTCCTTTTCTTTTCTTTTCTTCTCTTTTCTTATATTTTCTATTCTTTTTCTCTTGTCCTTTCCTTTCCCTTTCTTTTCTTTAATATAGGTAAAGACTCTTGCCATTTTTATCTTTTTTCCCAAAGACAGTAAAGCATAATAAATTTACAGGAAGAAGCACCCACAGAATACCCTTCTATAGACTCTTAAAATATACCAAAGCCAGAAATTGTGTGTTCTGAAGTCAAGTGATGTAGTCCATGGCAAGCAAGCCCAGTGCCCCACACCAAAATAGAGAGGTTTTAAGTAGGATAAAATAAAACAGCCATTGATAAGTTAATCAAGACAGTTAATTGAGATGGGAATCACTCGTACTTTATGAATTTCCATGTGATTTCACCCCCACCCAGATCCCTGTGACTTTCTTCTCCTCTTACCAGATGCAATGGAGAAGAGAAGCAGTAAGAATTAAGTGGCCCCCTCCCCAGTGTGAAACTGAGAAGCAGAGCAGCTGCCCACTGCTCCTGGAGTGCTGCTTTGGTCCTGAGGTGGTGCTCTACTTGGGACCCAGTGACTCCTTGTTTCCATCACCCTTGCCTTCTTGGTTCCAGTTCCGTCTCCAGTTGACTCCCAGTGAAGCAGCGTAGCAGAGCTGTGCTCTAGCGGAAGATGCTCTTGCCAGCAGCGTCCCAGGCTAGTCTCCTGTGGGTTCAAAGTTTCCCCTCCCACAGAGGTGCATACTCTGTTCCTCGGGTGTGGGAGGACCCTCAGCTGCCACCTGAACCTGGGGACAGGAGTTTCAGCACTCCCATGCTCACTGGTATCTGCATTGGTGGAGGGGCAAGGGGGAAGGGGGGAGCTATGGGCCCAGGATGACGTGAGGGTCTGGAGCAGCTGCTTCAGCACACTGCCCCCCATGGCCCTGCCCTTTGGCTTAATTAAGCAGCAGCAGAATGGAAGCCTGAATACCTTTTGTGTCCTCGGCCCCTCTTCTCTCAGCCTCTTCTGCTCTGAGCCTTTGTTCTGACCCCCGCCCTGGGGAGGCCCTGCTTCTCCTTGGTGCCCACCATCCCCATCTGTCAGCTTTCTGTGCTCAGACCCCATCCTGGCCCAGGGGACTAACCCCGTCTGAACACCAGGTTGAGTCCTGTGGCTTTCTCCCCCAGCACACTCCTCCGATTTTCAGTCGTGCACATGTGTACTTGCCCACTCTTCCCATGTGACCTGCCCTCCCCACTGCTCTGGGCTGAGGTCAGCCTGAGTTTCCCAGAGGGTGGCATCTGCACAGTCTGCAGCACCTGGCAGGGGTCTGCAGGTGATCAATGAAAACCAGTCAATAGGGTGAACCAATACTGATGCATGAAGAGTCACTGTACAGGGAGAACATTTCCAAGTCTTGAAAACCACAATGCGTGATTCCTGGAGTCTGGAACAGTGTGTGAGAAGTATTCTACAGATGTTGTCAGTGAGGATGACAGTGGTGACAAGTGATTGCCAATCACCTTGTACTGAAAAGAATGCTAGTCAAGAAGATGGGGAGACGTTCTCATGGAAAGTGTCCGTTCCCAGCCTCACGCTATGTCATGCCCAGGCTGCCCCCCAAAGACATATGATTGATTTTTTAGCTGGCTAGAGTATTTCCAATTCTCTTAATATGAAACTGAGGCATGAATGCCCATGGAGGGTGCCATGGCTGCCTTCGCTTGCTGGGATTCTGAGGGCTCTATGTACTTGGAATTCACGACTTGCTTTCTTTCTTTTTTTTTTTCCCAAGAAGAGGGGAGCAGTTGAAACTTCCTTGTGGGGGGAGTCCTCACATGTTAGAGGCAGGGATTTTATCTTCCTGCTCTGCAAGCTCACCTGCCTATAACACCTGGACGACCCCCAGCATGACACATTCAATGTCCCCTCTTCTCCATCTGAAGACCCCATGTGCAGGTGAAGCCCATCTCCGCCGCAGGTTATGGAAGAGTGCATGTACTGGCTAAGTTGTTTTCTCTGCATGGTTTTACTTCCACAACTCTTCCCTGATTTCAAGGGGCTGTTCCACAGGAGAAATGCAGGTGAAATCTTGCAGGAGAAGACTGTAGTTGAGCTCTGGAGCATGTTGGTCAGTAACTTTTGGCAGATGCTGAACATGCAGAGTAACTTAGTTTCAAGTCATCATCTGCAAGCCCTGGGCTGCTGCAGGTCAGAAGAGATGCCTGCCTCTTTGATACTTTGGAGTGGGGTAGGAAATTACATTCCCAGCTCTCTTCCAGGGCCATGGAGAGTCAAGCCATCTCTCACAGATCAGACAGGAAGCTTGGATTGCTGCTGGCAGGACTTGGCTCCCATTCCAATTGGTGGCTCTTTCAAAGACTCACACTGCTCCCTGGTATAGGGTTTCCAGGACCCCCAAAGTATGTTGTTGTTCTACCTGGGTGCCATAAGCAAGTATCTTTTGAAGCCCTGATTGTGGCCCTCCACCTTGGGGTCAGAAGACAGGCAGGAATGACCCTCTCCTTGATTTGGGAGGCGGGATGGACTGAAGCAGCTCAGCCATGGTTCCACGGTGGCTGGCTGTGACATGTGCACAGAAGAACATGAAGTTGCTTGGTTGCCTGCAGTAGGGATCTTGTCTTTCTGTTATTAGTGTCCCATGTGGTGGAGACCGTTCCAGACTGAGAGAAGCAGTGGAAGCTATCTTTCTCTTATGTCAGTTAAGTCTTATTTGAGAAAACATCTCGTAAGAAGGGGAACGTCACTCACTTCTGTTTGATAATTGCTATCCCAGTCCTGTTTGGCTTTAGTCACAAAGCTGGGAAATACAGGACCTCAGATCACACAGCTATGTGTGCACTGCTTCAGAGTACAGGGAATCTGGGCGGCCAGGTGAGTGTCAGCCTGGCAGTGAGGCCTCCTGAGCCGCCATCCTGCTGATCTCAGCCCAGCTCAGGAGTGGCTCCGAGGATGTCTTCCTGATGCGTGGGTATTCCAGCATGTGCCCATGCGGAAGTATAAAAGCTCATGTGTATATTGGGCACCTTGAAGCCAAGAGCTTCAGAAGAGATCCTTGGACAGCTGGAAGGTGGTGGTTAGGTGGCACCATTTAGGATGAGAACGGGTCTGTCACAAGTGGCGAATAAGTGACACTCTGGGCCCTGCTGTGGCTTTTTATTTATTTGTTTATTTTAGCTTGAGTAAGGAAGGCAGTGGTTGCCCTATCCACAGTGCTCATCAGAGAGATTCTTTGGGAGTGTTTGTATAAAGTAGCCAACCTCACTTAGGACTGAAAGTTCTCTTCCACAACCTTTAGTTCAGGATGACGTAAGAGTCACTGAAATGACATTATGCTATGAATGTAAGTAAGTAAACGAGAAGCCCTCATTGGGTTTTCTTTCTCATCCCCGAAGGCGGCACCTCCCAACCTGTCCTTGCGTGCTTTGTGAACATCACACTGAATGTAGAACATGATTAATTTTCAACATTCCTTTGACTAGTTATTTGTATTATAAAAGTCTTATGTGTTCAAATTGGAGAGCACAAATGAGAACAAAGTAGAAGACACCTACGACTTGCCAAAGCCAAATCTCCCTACCTGGATCCAGCCTGACTGCTTCCTTAGGCGTTGCAACCTGAAGTCTCCTCACGTGAGGTCGGGGAGCGTGGGGATCTTCTCCACCATTTGGGTCTGGCAGACACCAGGGGACACGCTGTGCCCACTGCCCTCGCCTTTGCTCAGGAGACCCGCCACCCCCAGGGCCGCTGGGCTCAGGGCTGCCTCCTAGGGCTGTATCCAACTTGCAGAGTAATTGGCCTCTCTCCTGCCCAGAACATCATAATGAACCATTTTCCCTGTGCCTTTGTGTTTCTTCCTTACTTTTGTCCCGTACTACTAATTATGCTCCACCAATAACCCTAAAAATCCCAGGCGGCCTTTGTGTGCACACTCCGTCAGGCACAGTTTTGTGCCGATTGTTCCTCGAAAGGTGCGGGAGCGTTCCCCAGCCTTTGTAGTCCTGGTCTTTTGCCGGAATTTGAGAGTGACAGGTCTTTTCTCTGGGAGTGATTCCCGCTCTGTAATTTTCCCCGTCAGACACAGAGCTGAGAAATGAGGCATTTGCTTATTGTGTGTATGGATGGATTTCTGCCCCCAGAATCCTATTCAACTTACTTTGCAAATTGTGCTATAAAGAAGCATAAAATACTTGGAGGACCCTGCAGAAGCCTCCCAGGGCCTGAGCTCAGCATGGAGCAGAAGCAAACGGCTGCACAGCAAGAGACAATGATGGTTTCACAAGGCATGTGTGACTCTGTAAGCAGAGTCTGTGTCCTTACGCCCCAAGGTCCTGTTCTGGGTGGCATAAGCTTCCCAGTCCAGAGCTGCTGCGGACTGCAGGGACCCTGCACATGCCAGTCTAGAGAGACAGTCTCAAGGGCC
>LOEQ01001019.1:111265-123531 GCA_001685075.1 Bramus lutescens | reverse complement strand
TCTAACCCACCCACTGTGTGCTCAGTTCAGCAGTGTGTACACTCTAACCCACCCACTGTGTGCTCAGTTCAGCAGTGTGTATAATCTAACCCACCCACTGTGTGCTCAGTTCAGCAGTGTGTACACTCTAACCCACCCGCTGCATATTCGGTTTCAAAGAGTGTGTTTTGATTTGCAGTTGTTCAGTTCATTTTTGCAGCTGCCTGGTGTGTCCTCCAGTGTAGTTGGTTTTCCTTTCAATATCTCTGGTGGCAAACCTGTTGTGTGATTCTTCTCCAGCTCCTAGGAGCTCACTCTCCTCTCTAGCTGGTGTGCTTTAGTGCCTCAGGCAGCTGTTGCCTTGCTGTGTTCAGACTCGCAGCTCCTCAGTGGAGTGGATATGGATCTCAGGATTTTGCGTGGCCTTGTGCTTTGTGGGGTTTAGAGAGTGTATTTGTCAAACACTGCAGACTGTCATGAAACAACCATTTCCTCATCAGTTGCTTACTTTAGGCCCCAAATGATCCTTGTGTGGCTGATTTGAGCTTTAATTCTAGATTAGGCGCATGGTTCAAATGTCTCAGCACTGCCGGTCTCCATAGGAACAGACATGCTGTGCACCCACACTGAGTATGCAGGCCTCAAAGGGTTCTAGTCCATATGAAGTCTCAGGCCTTCTTCCTGCCTCCTGTGGGTATTTTTTGGTTTTGTGTTTTTGTTTTTCTTCTCTCTAGGCCCTAGTTTTAGTGGAGGAAATTGCTTTGCCCTGCCCCCATCTTTAGGATTTGGTTATCTTCAGGTTACTTGTCTCTGCATGGATTTCTTCTTCATTTTGTATTCCTGGATATGGCTCTTAGTTTTGTAACTATGTGGTTGCCATTTGTCCAGCATCTTTAGGGTGTTAAGATGTCTCATAGAGGAAGACAGTTGAGGATCTCTGTTTTCCATGCTACTAGAAACTCTGTGCAGCCTAAACAAAGGATGCAGGGAGAGTACAGTTCTGCATGGAATCTCACATCACACTGACAGTTGATTCAAAAACCACACTCATGTGCTGCGGTACAGCGGCTGTCTGCACAGAAGCCAGGCAGTGCCATTATATACCTTTAATCCCAGCATTCAGGACACATAGGAATGAAGATCTATGTGAACTAGAAGCCAGTCTGCTCTAGATAGGGACCTCCAGATCAGCCAAGGTGACTGTTTTTAAAAAGAAAGGGGGTGGGGCAGTAAGGAGGAAGAACAGCAGTTCTAGCAGCAGGTGAGCACAGCAGGAAGTCCCAGCTGCACATAGCACTGACCTGGGCATTCCAGGTGGCATAAGCAGGAGGCCATTGGCAACCCGCTCTTGCTCCACCTGCCAAGCCTGGTCAGTGTGTGGCATGTGTCGGGCACTCCCACAGTATGACTGGCATTGAGCTGGGAAGAGACTCAGGATATGTGACGGTCTCACTCTAGGTTTCACCCTACAGTGTGACACCCATGCGTGTTCTACCTTGTCTGGTGCAACGGGATGAGATGAGGGAGCCCTTCCAGATCTCACCCTAACTTTTGCTTTCACCTCACCAACATTTTAGTCCTTTTGCTCTGCTAGGATGCTCTGGGGAGGTAGAGGAGACAGACAGACCCCTGGGCTCCAGTTCTTTGGCTGGTAAAGAATTGAGCACCTGGGTTTTGGTCTTGTGTGATGTCATCTTACTGGTGCAGAGTCAGTTTCTTTGGCCCTGTGTTATCTCCTCATGAGCATATAGCCTGTTAGCTTTAGAGAGATAAAAATCAAAGCAGCCTGCTTGCGGTGGACATGGTCAAAGTCTCTGCAAATACTCTGTAACATGTTGGAGAGCCTAGTATCCTAACTGCTCCTACAACAGAGCCCCTGACTGTCACTGTCCTCGGAAACCTTGCCACACTTGCTCGAATTCTTTATTCTTCCTAAAAACTTCATCAGAAAATCGTAATGACTGCATCACTGGCACAGAATATAAAAGGGCACTGCTAAGAAAAGCCCTGCTGCTTTGTAACCATGAGGCTGCTGTGTGTTGCTAAGCAACCATCTCTCCTCTTTCCTCCTCCCAAAGGTTTCCCTGCCCTAACCACTGTCGTCATCCACAGAGCAAAAATGTGTCCTCTGGGCCTTCTTGTGCTAGGTGGGGTATTAGGAAGGCGTTGGGTCTTTGAGACCCTTAGCTCCTGTCTTTGTGACTTGGAAGCAGCTGTTTGAGTTTTGTAGAAGAGACCATGGAGTTGGGGTGAAGGGAGGTGACTAGTTTAAACTCATGAATCTGTTGTAACTCTGCATACAGAAATAGTACACAGCAGGGGTCCTGGAAGAGGCTCTTAAAGGCACCAGCACTGCCTGGCCCTCCTAATTTGGGTGTGGGCGAAGGCATACTCTGTGGGGCCTCAGCATATAGGGCACGGTTGATAATGTTTGCTGCGGAAATGTTTTTCTGTTGTTGTTGTTTGTTTGTTTGTTTGTTTTTCTCCTTTGAATTTGTTACCCTCCTGAAAGGACAGACTTCGTAATCAAAATCAGTAGTACACTTTAAACCCCCTTTTCTCCTGCCTTCTCTTCAGCCCTTTGGGATACACTGTTGGCTTAGTAATAGAATTTTCAATAATGTCCTACCTTAAAGTATGTTATTTAAGTCAAAGGGATGCAGCGAAGATTGGAATCAAATGGCTACTTTCTTATCTAGTAAAGAATATTCACTGATCTGTACTAATACAAATACGTTGTAAAACAAAGGTTTGCAGTGAATCTTCTCAGACTTCCCCGTGTGTTAGAGAGAACGAGCACACCCACCCAGCTTTACCCAGCTTGCCTTTGTAGTTCTCTTCTGATTTTAGACTTCACCAAAGCTGGGGAAGGTGGCACCGTTCTCTGTAAAAGGCTGGTATTGGTGTCTGTTAAGCAATTGTGGTCAAACTTTGATTATCCAAACAGAATGAGCAGATTTGATCATTCAAAGAGAGGTTTCAAAAGTTAAGAATGGAGCTGCTGATCTGTTCAGAATGACTGGGTTTTTCTCTTTGTCTTCCACGTAATTTCTTCTAAAATTCCCTGAATTTTCAATTTGTGGAGATAACTGTATCTTCGGTACAGCACAGTAGCTTAGTGGTAATTATTTATTTGACAAAGGGTTGTTTCAGAACTTTCAGAAAGCAGAAGTCAGGAGAAATATAAAAATGGATTAAAATTCCTTTAGACTTGTTTTTAATCAGAGTTGCTGCAGACTGGGATTAAAAGTCTTCACTTTGTCAATTGTATTGTTTTTTGCTTTTTTAATTTTTTTCCTTTTAAACTGTCTGTATGCCAAAATTACCAGGCCAGAAGCATACAAAAGATATTTGGTAAAGGCGGGCGGTCTGAGTAAATAATGCTCCTTTCATTAACGTATTTCCCTTATTAACTGTGTAATTAATTGTACATACCTAAGGGAAGCCGTGGAAATTGAGTTTTGAGATGTATCAAAGCTGACTTTGGCTTCACACTTCCATACAATTTATCATTAATGAGGCCCGAGACGGAGGCTGCAATCTATAATTATTACTTACATTTGAATGACAAGCAAAGAATTTTATCAGCAGAGTTTTAAATGAAAAAGGGTCAGCAGCTAATGCTGAAACTGTTGATCTTTCTCATGAAAATAATTTTGGAGAATATGTTTTAGTGCGAAGAGAGACTTGGGGAGAGCATTCTCTATTAAAATGGCCATTTTCTGATACTCTGGGGGAATTTGTCTACATTTGACAGCAGGGTGCAAATATTTTTGCGAGTGAATGAATATTTTATGGGGTACAGATCTGCTCATGCATTCTGGGAATGGATTATGCAATATTCCCACATACCCTGGCTAGGGTGAGTCCATAAGCCAGTTAGAGAAAAAAGGCTGAAAAAATTTTACAGATGTGAGAGTATTTTAAAAGAAATGAACATTTCATTGTTTAATATCACAGATCTCTGCCTTCATCCCCTTCTCGTGGTTCATTGGCATGTAGATAATAAACAGCCAATACTGCTGGACCCTATCTTCTGAGCCCACAATGGGCAAGGTAGGACTTCAGAGAGGTTTCTGACTCTCTGACCAGCCTCTGACCACACTGAAATGCAAACTGTGGAGCTCTCTCCCGCTCCAGGGACCGGGAGGGGCCTCTCTCTTTGTCATTCAGCAGGTATTTATCCAGGTCCTGTACCAGGCAGTCTCACAGGAAGGAGACTTAGTTTATTGGGAGGCCTAAAATTTCATTCTTTGTTGAGTCAGGTACTGACTAAGGACTACACCTATACATACCCAAGTGTGGGTGGAGGCCCCTGGGTCAGAGACATAGGCCAGTGCTGAGCTTTCTGAGAACGCTCACAGCTCACAGGGCCTCCTGTGGTCAGTCTCCCAGGCAAATCCACATAAGCTTGATCTATCTGCTAGAGGGATGAGGTGACAGGCTGAGCTACTGCAGTCCTTTGTATAGTTCTAGGTCACCTCACATTTAGATGCCACTGTATGATGTGCATATGTGATGTTTTCATGTCTTAAAATTCCTCCTTACCCCAAGTCTGTTACTATCTTCATCTCAATCTGAATATATCTTTGTGACTGGAGCCCCTTGACCTCCCATGTATGAATCATTCATAAAATATTCTGTGAGACTCAGGTGGTCTGAGGGTAGTGCAGCGCTCCCACACACCAGGGTTCGTCCACTTGCCAGGATTGTGGCTTTCATGGCATGCCATGCATTGTGATGCACGCTGGAGCTAAGCCTGTACACTCCAAGAACACCTCTGTGGAAAAAGGCACAGCCAAGGCTCTGTGTTACCTAGACTGCCTTCAAATCCTAAGCCCTGTATTAAATTACTGGCTGTTAATTTTGGGTGCTACTTGGAGTTCACTTACCTTTGGGAGGTTGCCTATAGCTAGATATAGGTATTAACTAAATGTCCAAATATTGGTCTATGTAACAAAAGCCTGAAGGGTTTTAGAAACATCAAGGTCATTTGATGAAATTTTTATGACTTTTTTTTTCTCAGACTTTTGACCTCATTCCATTATTGCCTGGTTAGATCAAATCTTAAGAATTATTTCTTGCTGGGATAGAGTTTAAACAACTCAAGTATTTTGTAACTCAATGCTTGCAGAAACTTGAGGATCTGAGGAAGACAAGGAGCCCAGAAGGGGCAATTAATGATTGGACTAAGATCTTCTAGTCTGTTCTGCACCAGGGTACATAACACACATGCACACTCTCTCTTCTGTTGTCAGGAAAATCTCAACCACTGCAAAGGGTACAGAGGCAGCGGGAGTTCCGGCTTACGTAATCAGTCTGCCCTGTGCAGAATGACCTTTCTGAAGCACTGTCACCGGATGCCTCTGTGACTGTAGATGCTCCAATGGCTTCCCCTTGCTCTTAAAATAAACACCTGGCTCTTCGCCACAGCCAAGCTTCTGAATGACAAGGCTGGCAGCTTTACTCTGTCTCCCTCTCCCTTCCACCCAACTCCTCTCTGGAAAGTTCCAAATCCATTCTCACCTCAGACTAGGAGCTTTGCGGTTCCTTCCCTGCAGCATCCCAGTCTTCTAATTTCCAGATCCTTCCTCCGCCACTCCAAACACACAGATGCAGTGCCTCCCTCAGCTCACACCTTTGACCCCTGGTATCACCAGAAATCATTTCGTTAATTATGTTTATTTGTGTTCTGTGGACTCTCCAGCCAAGAGAATCTGTCCCCTCAGATCAGAACTTCTACAGGCTGGTGGTTGGGTCCCAGAGCCTGCAGTACTCAGGCTCAAAAGGCAGGCTGATCAAATTAGCTGACAGCCAATAGGAGGACAGAAGGAGTCAGAATAACCAGTCTTAACTAGATGTAGCTCCAGCACTTCAGACCCAGCTTGCCAGACAAACCACCTGCCCTGATTATAAATATTAATGGTTCTGCACACTGGGAAATGGTGGTACGATACCTTTAATTTTCTGTTTCTATTCATCATTGTATTTTACCAATGTTCATATAACCTTAATTTTTAAGATGTTAAATAAGATAATGAGAGTAATAAAATTGTTTATTTATAATTCTTTGAGTGCCTCTGAGTACAACAGCCTGACGGCATAAGCATGCAAGAACTGTCGCCCTCATCCAAGCAGCACCATGTCCTGCAGTCTTCACACAGAGATCCCTAACCTTGTCCTGTGCCACATCATATATTACACCGAGCTGAAAACATCCCAGAATGAAACAGACAAGGCTTCCCCTACTTGTTATGAGTAGGGAAAAAGGACAAAGTTAATTAATTCTTTAGGCTTAATTAGAATACTTCCGGGGAGTACTGTGTTCACTGATGCTTTCTGTCTTGCCTTTAAGTCTACAAAACTGCAGTTTTATTTTTCCTTTATAAATCTGCATCACAAAATCCAGTGGAAGCTGTCATCTACAGGGCTCCTGTGCCTCTGGATACCAGGAGCATCTTTCAGAGCTCTCTGGTGATCTCTGTGTCACGGGCTGGGGTGCAACCCAGAGCCAAGGTGTTGACCTAGCATGCTCACAGTCCCAGGCTTCGTTTCTAGCATCCCAGTGACAAGCAATGAAGACAACTTGGAGTCTAAGCTAGTCTTCAGGCCATCTGGGCATCCAGAACCATTTATCAGTGGAACTTGTAATTCCCAACTTCAATCTGAATTGGGGATACCAAAAGTCAACACTATAGAATGGCAATGTATTATTAATTGTTCGATTTCCAATAGACTGTACTCTGTGCAATTAAGATTTAGCATTTTTTCTTTTATCTTTCAAAGCAAGTGAAATGTGGCTCTTTCACTTCCAAGGAGCAGGTCCACCCGAAGCAACTCCCCATGATACTTAGGAAGGGCACACCATGCTCTTGAGCATTATTTGAGGCCAGGGAGTTCTTAGTTCATGCAGTTTCCATTACAGAAAGGATTTGGGAGACAGATCTCTCTATGTAGAGCAGACTGGCTTTGAGCACTCTCTGCTGCTCAGCCAGCCTTGAACTCATGCCCGTCCTGCCAAGCCTCGATACATGAAAAAGATTTTTAATGAAATTGATAATTTAACAGTGTCTGTGGCCTCAAACCCCCACACACTGAACTTGCCATGTCTTCCCTGTGCTGTTTGCATCACCTTGACTTGCTCGTGAAGCCTGTTCCCTCCGCCTTAACTGAGTGTTGACTGAGGACTTTCTCTGTATGGTGTTCACTTTTGAGGTATTTCTATTGCACCAAGGATGTATGATTTTTTTTTATCTTCACAGTTGGATTGGTTTTGATAAGAGGACAGAGAGTACATTTCTTAGCCACTTGAAAAATCACATTGAAAACAGCTGTTCAAGGTCCTTGGTCAGACCTGGTCAGCTTGAGAAGCAAAGCTTTTAGGAGACAAGCTTGAAAATTATCCCAGCTCATGCTTACTGGCAAAGCCAGCTCTTAGCCATGTATGTGCTCTGCCACTCCCCGGGTCACTAGGATAAGGGAAGCCTGGCATTTTACTGTGGTTTCCAGTCAGAATGCCTCATTCTTAAAAACATTCTGCCAAAGCAATCTCTAAACTTCACTAGGAAGAAAAACTCCCAAAGGGTCTTCCATTAATCGCCACATTTATTTTTGTCCTATTCCTCCTTTTCAGGCTCTACATGGAGAATCCAGAAACAGAATTTCAGAACAGCATGTCTGTTTTTATTCTCAGGATGCTGGCAGGTACCTGCCCTCACACTCTTAGGTCTCACTGGGACCTGCATGCTGTAATGGGTGCATTACTTTTAAGACGGGCAGGGAAGTTATTTGTACCCTGATGCCTCTCTGTTTTTGTGTTTTCATAGTCTGTGGCTCCTGTTCCAAGTGCATCTTTCCTAAGCTAAAAAACAAATGAAACTTTCCCCTCTGACCACTTGACTGTGTCCTTCATTGAGTTTTTCCCATGCAGTTTTGAATTTCTAATTTTTAATATGTAATGTTATTGTCATATTATATCAACAAACAGTATTCAGGATGTGCCTGTTACAAATCTTTAGATCACCAGCAAGCTTTACCTAAGCAAATGTGTGCTACCTCCTAAATCTTTGCATCCATGTGCATGAGGTAAAGGCGAGTGGCCGCACCTACTCTATCCTGCAACTCGTTATATTTTTGCTGAACTTCAAATGTCTTATGTTTTGAATTCTAACAATTGACAAGTATATTTCCATTCAATGTATTAATGAAGACAGGTGACAGTGTTTATTTTTAAAGAAACAAAGGTCATCAGTTTCCCCCAAATGGCATCGACGCGTCTTACTCCTTGTTTTCAAAAGCATTAGTCTCGCTTGTGACACTAAAGCTCTAACCTCCCTGTCTTGTCACAGAAAACATGAACGGATTGTATTCTGCCACAAAAGGTCTGACCATAGCATCTGTAAATTAAAGGGCATTGTGCCGTAATGGACTCCCAACTAAAAACAGGTGGGGGGGGGTTGGAAGCTGAGCTTTCCTAGTACTAATTGCTCCAAACCAAGTCCTCCAAAACCCAGTTTTAAGAACATTTTTCCCCAAGGTGGGTAGATGCTTACTTTTTGCAGAGTCACTGGGAGAATGAAGCTTTGTGGGGGAGGTTTCTATGTGTTCCCTGTCTGTGATCCCAGGGGCCTCATTTAATGCTGACATCGATGTTCTTTGTGTATCCTGACTCGTGAAATAGTGCCAGGTGGGTCCTGGTGGGCCTATTTCTGAATGCTGCTCTGTCCTTGCTGTGTTGCAAGGGATGAGTTGATTTTCATTATTCTACTTGATGCTAGCAATAACTCTTTCCTGAGCATTCACTTCTATCACAGTGGGGGCTAAGAACCACCAAAGAAACACAATATCTGTGACCTTCAGTGGGCCAGCCTAATGCTGATCCCCTAGACTCCATCCTGCTGCTGTGCTGTGTGTTTCCTGGGGTGCCAAGGAGGCTGCCATGTGTATGAGGTAGCACCAGGGACAACTTAGGCCTGCACTGCCTCCTAGCTGCTGCTCCAATCTTCCACTATGAGATACAAAAACGTCTTTGCTGTCAAGTTAAATGTCCCAGTTCTACTGCCAAGGTTGCCTTGTTGCCTGCAGTCATATGACACTTAAATGTAAGGAAAATGCCTCTAGCTCACCCTTAGAAGGTATCAACCAACATGAAGAAGATGAACAGCACCCCCCCTCCCCGAAGGAAGACTGAATCAGTGGTCTTGGAGGCTCTGTGGGCTCAAAGTTAGGGAAATGCTGAGCTGTGTTCTAGATGTGTGCCCTTCAGATTCCAATAGTGTTTCATTCAACCACAAAGAATGAATGGAATCATGTCATTCACAGGAGAACAGGTGGAGCCAGAGACCATTGTGCTAAGCAAAGTAAGACACTGCAGGTTTTCTCCCAAATGTGGAATCAGATTGTACAAATAGACTTGAAAGTACCCGAGAGACTCTAGGGACAGGTATGGGTGCAGCAGGAGTGGGAACAAGAGAGGGCAAGGGGACAGACTTTTAAAAAGAGGAGAGCATATCAGAGAAAAAACCTTAGGGGTAGAAGGGCTCTGGAATAGAACTTTCAGAGCCATCATTGTGTTTCCAAGGCTATAGGAGAGTGCTGGGACAAGAGCCACAGGTTCACAGCTCTTTCCTGGATTGCCTGAATGGAAGAGTCAGAAGGGAAATTTATAGTGAAACATTTCAAATAACTTATGTTGCTGTATGCTCTGAAAATTATAGCCCTATGTTTCAGAGGATTTGGAGGGCATCCATCATCAATACAGAATTGTAGTCTGCAAAGGGGTTATAGGAATCTCAGGTGACCAGCAAACACTTTCTGCGGTGGCCGAAATACCAATCTCCCTGAGAAAAGGTTGGTTTCATGAAGAATGAGACCTGAAAACATGGAGAGAACCAAGCAGGGGGTGTGTGTTGACAGGAACAGGCATTCTTTAAGTAGACTGGTGCCTGGGTGGAGTCATGAGATTGGGGTCCTAGGGATGAGGGCAGAGCCCAGATCATAGGACAATAAAGTCATGGGGTGATGATAGGTCCCAGATCATAGGACGAGAAGGTCATGGGGTGATGGAAGGTCCCAGATCAGAGGACGAGAAGGTCATGGGATGATGATAGGTCCCAGATCATAGGGCAAGAAGGTCATGGGGTGATGGAAGGTCCCAGATCATAGGACGAAAAGGTCATGGGATGATGATAGGTTCCAGATCATAGGATGAGAAGGTTATGGGATGATGATAGGCCCAGATCATAGGATGAGGAGGTCATGGGATGATGGAAGGTCCCAGATCATAGGACGAGAAGGTCATGGGATGATGGAAGGTTCTATATCATAGGACGAGAAGATCATGAGGTAACAGCAAGTCTCAGATAAAGACATGAGAGTCACAGGGAAATGATGGTGGAACTCAGTACATAGGACATGAAGATCCCATATCATAAAATAGGTGGTGGATTATAACTTCCAGAATCATAAGGCAGTGTCCTAGTCAGGGTTAAAAATCACTGTGATGAAACACCATGACCAAAGGAACTCAAGAGAAAAGGGTTCATTTCAGTTTCCACTTCAGGTAATAGTCCATCACTGAGGAAAGTCAGGGCAGGCTCTCCAAAAGGGCAGGACCTGAAGTCAGGAGCTGATGCAGAGGCCATGGAGGAGTGCTGCTTACTGTCTTACTCCACACGGCTTGCTCAGCCTGCTTTCTTATAGAACCCAGCACCACCAGTCCAGGGATGGCGACACCAAAAATGGGCTGGGTCCTTCCCCACGAATCACTAATTAAAAAATGCCTTATAGGCTTGCCTACAGCCTGGTCTTAAGGGGGCATTTTCTCAGTTGAGGCCCCTCCTCTGATGACTTGAGTCAAGTTGACATAAAACCAGCCAGGACAGACAGTAAGGTCATGCAGAGAGGTGTGGGCAGGGCATGACAGCAGGTCCCAGTCAGAAAGGTGAGCGCAGAGCTGGTTTTGAGCTGGGTCTCCATTTCTGAATGGATTTGCTCAAGCAGAAGCACAGCAACTGATCCAGGGAAGGCAGCAGGGACTGCAGTCCTGTGGGATGGAAACCAGCAAGTGAAGGGGAAGGTGATCAACAAACAATGCTGACCCACCCTTGGGGATTTTGCGGTGGATTAAATGCCATCAACACCCCAGATCCTCTCTCGTTTCTTAAGTGTCAGCTACCTGCAGTAACTTGTGGTCTGAGAACATTGTGTACAAAATTAAATCACTGGAGAATTTTAAATGATACCCTCTGAGTCCCGTGATGGAATCTTGAGTCTTCTCACTCCATCGAGATAAATCACACTCTTGTCTGGTATATCCCCTGTGGACACAGCCTACCTGCTAGTCACTTTCTTAATATCAAATCAACTGTCACAATACTATGGTGTTCAAGTAAGCAGTACTCTGCTTAGTAATAGCCCAAAGCACAGGAATGATGCTGCCAACTTGAATGTGTCAAGAAAAAAGAGCCTCAGTATGTGTCCTTTAAAAGGAAAAAAGTAAAATTTCTCAAAGAAATCAAGTGTTGGGATTGATATAATCAAGGTAAAATCTGAGCTATTGTTGCTAAGTTGCTTCTGTTAAC
Organism: Bramus lutescens; assembly: GCA_001685075.1. Lineage (NCBI taxonomy): Eukaryota > Metazoa > Chordata > Mammalia > Rodentia > Cricetidae > Bramus > Bramus lutescens. The sequence continues at coordinate 111,970 of LOEQ01001019.1, read as the reverse complement.
TCTTACTGGCTTAATTTACAAAGATATCTCCTAGGATTGTTACAAGGAATGGCATGCTATGTAGAAAGTCCTGCAAGACTTAGACACCCACTGAGTCACTGGAAACTGTCCATGCTGGGTAAACACTCACACTGATTTGTGAAGAAGCAACGAGAGTGGCTGTGACCACAGCTAAGACTAGGTCAGCAGCGGATCCTGAGACCAGGCTTAAGCTTTGGAGATTGGGGAAAATCTCCAGTCAACTATTTAACTTCTCTAGGATTTGCTCTCTCATATGTAAGATCAAACCCAATACGAGCATCTTTTCATTTTCAAAAGAAAAACTTTATAGTGTTGCAAATAATCAAAGCCTAACTACAGCAGTCAGCACTAAAGATAACAAAACAAAGAACAACAACAAACAAAACCAGCCCTCCCACGTATCAGAAAAAGCAGAATTGGCTAAAGAGTTGTGTATTCCTTGGTGTTGGTTGCTGGTGTGTTTTGTTTCATTCTCTCCTCATTTTCTATTCATTTCTTTATGTTATTTATATAACTAGAAAGTCACAATTTAAAAACAAAACCCCTAGGATGAGGAAAATATTTCTGTAGGTAAGCTGCTTACCACACAAGCATGAGGATCTGAGTGTGAATTGTGAATGCCAGCACCCACATAAAAGTCAGGCATGGTGGCATGTGCCAGTAATTCCTGTACTAGCGACAAGC
>LOEQ01001019.1:94320-111260 GCA_001685075.1 Bramus lutescens | reverse complement strand
CTTGGAGCTTACTGGCCAGCTAGTCTAGCCAAATTAGCTCCAGATTCAGTGAGGAGAGACTGCCTAAAAGAATAATATAGACAATGATTAAGGAAGACTGGACATAGACCTCTAAGCCTCCACACCCATATACCCAGAAGTGAATATGTACATACACCAAAACCAAAAGGCCTCCTGCCATACAGTTGTCACCTCTGTGCTTATACATGAAATAAAGATGTTCAAATGGCCATTTAAAAAGACTCATGCCTGAATGCCCTCTACAGAGTTAAGTGTGAATATGGTTATATTGTAAGTCCCTTGACCTGGCAGCCAGAAGTTGGCTGGTCTGAAAGCACTGCCCAATCTCTTCTGGTCTCACTGTTCCTCCTAGAAGAGCAGGCCACAGGACAGACAAAAATATAGCAATTTTTGGTTTTGCTTTTACTGATTAAAATGTACTATTTCACTACAAAGGCTGAGCATCCCCAGACTCTTACCACAAACCACAAAACAGAAAGGAAGACTTCATATTAATTGCTGCAACAAAATGATGGACAGAAAGCCACCTAAGGAAGGAAGAGTTTGTTTTGCCTGGTGGCTTGAGGAAGGAATCCATCAGGATGAGGAGAGATGGTAGCTGGCATGACAGGAGTGTAAGGGCTGCTTGCACACATATCAGAGGACTAGGGTCACAGGCAGAGGAATGCCAGCATTAGTTCCTTTTCTCCTTTCTTAGTTTGGGACCCAAGCCCATGGAAGGTGCCATCCAGGCTCACGATGAGTCTGCCTTTCGCACAGACACGCTTGGCAGTATTACCCCCTAGGTAAGTCTAAATCCAGCCAAGGTGACCATGAAGGTAAACCATCCTAGAGCCTAGAATGTGGCTGAGAGACGTGATCATCACTTCCGGTACATGAACAATGCTACATATAAATATTAATAAGGAATGCTGATCAAATAGAGATGTGTGGGGCCGGGTACAGCCTGGTGAGCAGTGCTTGCTGAGAGAATGAAAACCTTAGATCAGTTTCATTGCAATGAAGCTTATCGAAAAATGACGGTCTCAAGACCTACCTCATCCCCCCACCACCACCACCCAAGCTGATGCCTAGAGTTCAGTCTGCATTGAACTTGGAAGTTCAAGTGAACTTGCTGTGACTCCATAGTGAAGCTGACTGTACAATTTAAAGAGCTGTGGTTCACATGAATACAATTCACAGGGTACACTTCAACACATGGTACTGAGGACCAGGGTGATCCTGCCAGGGCCTGTCATAGAAGCTATTGTTTTGCCACAGAAAAGGGCCACTGTTCATACTGGGTTTCCTGAAAGGGTTTTCTAAAGAAAAGCCAGGGTCAGCCTCTCTGCCCAGAGTCATTAGTGCCTGCTTCTAGAACGAAGGAAGCATTTCATACTCTGAGGCTACACACCTGACTGATCCTGTCACTCAGTCCCTACACCAGGTCTGGACTCAATGACCCTGCCAGGATTTCACAAAACTTAAGTGCTACACTGTGCTAAGATTGTGTTACCCGGTTAAGGAATTGGTGAGAGGGACCTGTGAAGAGGGTGCAGCAGGTCAGAGCTCTTGCTGTGCAAACTTGATGACCTGAGTTCAGTCCCTGGAACTTACAGTGGAAGGAGAGAGCCAACTCCCCTGACCTCCACATATACATATGAGGAATACTCACACACACATAAGACATACAATAAGAAATTTTAAAGAAAAAATTTGGTACAAAAATATACCTTTGATGTTCCTCAATGATTATTTTATTCACGTGTGTGCATATATTTGTACATGTGTACACATTTACATGTAAGTGTTCATGTATGCATCCTGTGTTGTATATATGCACATGTGCACATGTGAGTGTAGACACTGGAGGATGATGTTAGGCATCTTCAACAACTTTCCACCTTATATTTTGAGGCAGGGTCTCTCACTGAGCCTGGACCTTTCCAATTTTACTGGACTAAGTCTGGCTAGCTAGTCGCCTCCATCTTCTCAGCACCGAGATCACAGGGTCACACCACCATGCTGCTTTTTACATGGATGTTGGGTCCAAACTCAGGTCCCTCATGCTTGCATGATGAGCTCTTTCCCAGCTGAGCCATTTCCCCGATTCCGCCACAGTTGTCTCTAGGGAAGGTGGCTGTGACTCCATTCTGGTTCTGCCCAGTTTTCCATCACTCCGTCTCACAGGCTCTAGCTCCAAGCCAGAGCACTCTGACGACCAACAGTGTGTGGGAAGGACAGACAGACTGGTAGAGTGCTCTGTTGAGACTCAGGGTGCAGACGGTTGCACTGGGCCTTCTAAGCAGGCTGCCTCAGTACCCCACCAGAGCTCACAGCTTAGCTTAGAGGATCTCCAGAATCCCTATAGATTTTTTTGATACCCACTGACTCCCAGGGCACAGAACCACAGGGAAGGGGCCCAGCAGAGCACAGTAAATATCTAGACAGATCCTTGTACACTTCTGTCAAAGGTTCAAGGAAGCTGAGTGGGGTTCCTTACATTCTGAGTCACCTGTCACTTGGAGTGTGTGTTAGCAGTGAGGACTGGCTGGGAGGACTGCAGTGGCTCCTTCAGCAGTGGTAGAAGGAGTAAGAAGACTGTGAGCCCTTGGCTGGCTATTGGGGGCTGGCTACTTTATACTAAGAGGCCATGTATGGGCAGGCATGCACATATGTGCACATCTTTTTTTTTCTTGTGCAGTCACATTTGAAAACCTATGTCTGCATATAGCATATAGCAAACTAAAAGTCCACAATCAGGGCTGAGGATAAATCTCAATGGTAGAGCACTTGCCCAGCAGGAAAGAACAGAAAGGGGCGGGAAAGAGAGCAGAGAGGAGGAAAGGAAAGTTAAGCTACACTCATCTGAACTACAGACAACACTCTAGAGGACAGGACCACTCCATCTTACAGAAGTCCCTCAGCAGCTGGGTTGGTCCAGATCTTCCTGGAGGTCTCCTATTTTCTGGAGTGAGTAGATTGGTAAACCGTGGCAGCCACACAGTGTCTCGGTGGCAGGGAATGGTCAGAGGACTTTATGGGCTCAGCCACCAGTAAGAGTAATGTGTGCTCACTGGCAAGTACTGGGACAATGAAGCCTGGGACGATCCAGGGTCTAACTCTGCTTCCTCTGGCTCATCTTGGTTAATCCCTGAGATATTCAAATTTCAGCACAGATCTTGGCAGCTCTGGTCTAAATGGTTCAGCAAAGTTCCAACTTCTGTGTAGACCCCATGGGAGAGAGAGGCAGACCCACAAGCAGTGGGTCTGAGTTCTCTGGCTCTGGACTGACTGACCCAGGATGGCTGCCTGACCCCGTGTTTCCACGTTTGCATGTGCGCTAACACTTCAAGTGTCTCCCATGCCAGTGTGTGTTTTGACTGTGCCTGGTGGATTGGTAGCACTGTCTGAGAACACCGTAGCTCCTCCTTAAATAGGAATCTGTATGCACTGAATGGCACTCCCAGTGCCTGTTGTCAACAGAGGAGGTGTCTGTCCCTCCCAAGCCCTTGGGAAGCTGAGCATCCTGCCTCCTCACCAGAGGGCCTGGTTAAGGCTGTATTTCTGGTTTAGCCTCTATGCAGAGGCTTTCCAGCAGGACTTTGGCTGGTTACAAAGTGGTGTTCAAGTAGCTTACTTGCTATTTTTCAGGTAGATAACTCCAAACATTACTGGTTTAAGAACCAATGGTCCTCTTAGAAAGAGGAGAAAATGAAAGATTTGCCGTGCAGGGTGTCACTTGCTAAGCTCCATCCCCCAGAATTTTTAGTAGCTATGTTTAGTCCTGTTTTTAAGTTTGCATCACTGTTTTCTACTATAACTTCATTTGACCTGTATCTTTGTCTTTCTTGATCTGAGGAGTGCTGTTCTCAGGGAGGTTTTCAAGCACACACCCAGCTGCCTTTGCTCATAAGTTTCCCATGGCTCCCACCATGGACAGTCTGTGGACATCCCCCTAACCCTGCTCTTCCTCAGACCAGCTCTCCTGGTCCTCAGCATAGCTAGCACACTGACCTGGCCCCTGGGTCCTGTCTGTTCCTCTCCATCCTAGACGAATACTACAGTCTTACGGCAGACCCCATCCCCCAATTGGACATGTTTTTTCTCACCAGTCTTGTCTGCCTGTCTTCTCTAGCAAATCACCTTTGCTCGAGTGCACTTCACAATTCTGGTCTCAGTGCTGAAGCTCGGCCCCCAGGTGAGGAAATCACACACATCTTGAGCCTAAAGCAAAGCTGCCCTAGTTCCAGCCCTCCACACTTCCCAGTCCTGGATCCCATGCCCTGACTCTGTGCATCCTTTTCAGGCCTACATGGAAGACCATCTGAAGAACAAGAACCGACTGGACAAGGAGTGGGAGGCACTGTGCACCTACCAAGCAGAGCCCAACAGCTCACTTGTGGCCCAGAAAGAGGAGAATGCATCCAAGAACCGTTCCCTGGCTGTGCTGACCTGTATGTACCTAGCCTGGGTGAACTAGCAGGGGGACAGGAAGTGGGGACTCCTGGCTGTGATTTACTCTGCCTGCCACTGTGGTCTGCAGAACCACTCAGCTCCACTCCGTCTCTGTCCACTGATCTGAGCCCCCATTGAAGACTAGTGCCTTATTCCCCCTGCAGCTGTCCCATCCCCAAAAGCAAGTCTCCTTCTCTTGACCCAGTGGAGAGCTCTGAAAATGCCAGCTGGGTACAGGAACGCGGGTGGGAACTGGCACTATGACTGTTTGCTCTAGTGTAGGAAACCTATGGGATTCTATAGTCTGTGAACATGTGGGGCTGTGGGTACAGGCATGGTGATTAACACAGAGCTATGTATCCCAGGTTAGCATTAATAGTGGTCACTAGTGTCACTGTACAATATTGTCACATACCTCCATGACTTCACAGCAGTTGGATGTCACTGAAGTCCTGAAGTCACTCCATTGGAGAAAGACTTAGTTTCCTACTGTGTGCTTAAGATATACTAGGTGGCCATGCAAGACACAGAGCCCCTGGTGTAGGGACTCAGCATGTAAATTGTCATAGTACCTGGCCTTTCTCCTCATCACTGGCCATGGGTATCACTGGTCCCCACGGAAAGTCTGGATTTTGACTAAGCCTGCCCAAGGAAGTCCTCAGTGACCAAAGTCTCCCATACAAATAGGCACTCGATAAACGTTGGTCTGTTGATGACGAATAAGAAATGTGACTAACTTGTCTTCCAGAAATAATAAAGTGAACTTTGCTAGCCCAATTTTGAGAACATAGCATAGTCATTCTGGCCTCAGCTCAGAATCAGAAGAGCCCACAGAATGGGGATCCATGCTAAGATGACAGAGCATACCTTATCACTGAGCCCCCATTGGAGCTTTGCAGCATCCTGCCCAGGGGCATCTAGGGACTCTTATCCCAATAGCAAAGCAGTGCAGCATCCCCTTCAGTCATTCCCCCTTGATTGCTCCTTAGAGTAAATGGAGGAGTTTGGCCTGAGCTTCAAGGCCTGAATCCATGTGCCAAAGTCACACAGAATGGTGAGCATTTAGAATCCAGACCACTCTCCAACATGTGAACATTTGCCAGAGAGAAGCTGGCATTCCATCCTCTATCTACTTCTATGGGGTCGGAGTCTATTCCTCTTTAGACAGCTGTGATCAGAAACTGTTGTAACTAACAGATTTCCTATTTAGAAGAAAAACAAACCAAGGCACGTCCGGTCAACAAGCAGGTTTTCTTAGACACCAGCTGTATCAGACGGTTGACAGGTGCTGGCATGGCCAAGGACCAGGCCCCTGTCCCCGTGGCGGAGTTGGAATGGATAGAGGAAATTGGGACAGAGGGTGAGGTAGAGGTGAAGAGCAGGGGGAAACAGGACGAAGTAGTGTGATTCTAATTGATCGTAATAACAAAAACCCAAAGTCAGATATCAGGGTACATGCTTAAAAAGAGGAGAAGAAGCCAGCCATTAGAGAGACTTTTTACCTCTACCAAATTTTCAGACTGAAGGGAGCAAGATCCTGTCTTCACGAATCCTCAGACTGAATGCCATGAACTCCTGTTTCCTCCCACCTTATATTCCTCTCTCTGACCGGCCATATCCCTTCTTGTCTCCACCTCCCTAGTGCTGGGATTAAAGACATGCAACTCCCAAGTATTGGGATTAAAGGTATGAGTAACCACTGCCTGTCTCTGTTTCTCTTTTAGACTGGATCAATCTGGTTAGCCCAGGGTAGCCTTGAACTTACAGAGATCTGTCTGCCTCAGACTCCCCAGTCTGCCGAGACCCTCTTCTGATTTCCCTCCTGTTTCCCAAGCAGTGCCCTCCAGCTATGGCTTGCCGACCTCTTTTCCAAAGAAAACCCTGGAACCCCTCCTCTTCCATCCTGCTTCCTCACTCTACTCTTATTAACAGAGTTGGCCCTGCCAGAGTCAAAGGATGCTGATGACATTTCTCCCATGTTGCTCTGTTTATGAGAATACATACTAATAGCCCACCACGGGAGGGTGAGTGACAGGAGGCTGATCCAGTTTCCCAACCCTTTGAACTCCTTGTGGGGTGCGTTTTGGTGTCTAGGAACAAAACAGAACCATCTGTCACTCTGAATGTTTTTGTCCCCTGAATGTGACACTCTTGGGTCTCCTCCTTTTACCTTCATTCAGGCCTTTCAGCACCCATCCTCCAGCTCCCCGTGGGCTGCAGCCTTCTGCTCCACACATTTACCTAGGCCTTCCTGTCACTCTTCTTGGAAGCCCCTACGCTTACCCTGTGTTCCCATGGTTTGGCAAGACTGTCTTACCACTCTTCCCGAGAAGAATCCTACTCATGCTTTCTACCTGCTGTCCCTTTGTTGGTGTGGTTCTATCAAAACCCTGCCCAGGCATTCCAGCATTGGGCTGGTGAGGTGGCAAGAGGTATAGGAGGATCACAAGCAGGAATGCCAGGGAAGCAGGGTCCCCACGGCCCAGACTCTCCAGCACCATCACATTCTCAAGGAAGTCACCATCCACATTGATAAGGTTCCTGGCCAGCATGTGACTATGTCTAGTTATATTCTCTTGAAACTTTAAAGACCTTCGTAGGCTTTTGCCAGTTTTATGCATGGTTACAAAGAATTATACAATAGTTTGTTAGTCTGCTTTTTAAATCAGCAGTAGAAATATAATGCTATTTTGACACGCTATTTAAAATAAATAGAAAGAAAATTTGTCTCTGATGAGAGAGAAACATGGTGATTCTGAAGCCATAAGCTAGAATACTTACTTATTGGAACAAAATCAAAGAGAATAAAGAGTAGGAGACCCAGGTGTGTGACAAGCTCTGGAGCAGAGTGGCCTCCTGTCTCATCCTGGGGCAGTGTTGAGAACCAGCCTCTGCTGTCATAGGGGTTGAATGGATGTGATGTGCAGCCACATTGCTGCCTGTGATAGGGAATCTCCCATGTTCCCTTAAGGGTGCTCCCTCCTCAGCCCTGGCCTTTGGCAGGTGCCTGTCCCTCAAAACTAGCCTCCTACACAGAGAGTGCACTCCTGCATTAGTGTGGGACCCATATGGCCATGCTGGCTCACTTCTAGGTCGCCTTTGAATCTGGGTTCTTTCCCTAAAGATGGTTGTTAGCCGCAGGATGCCAGCCCTGCCCCACCCATCCATGGTTAGTGGGTTATATAGGAAATGATACTGGGCCTTATCTCTACTAGAGGGAACCTCAGGAAACCTCAGAGATTCTGCCCCTACCTGGCTTACGGCACCACAGCCTCTCCTGGACTTAACTGCCTATTCTTTTACATTTCTCACATCTTCAAATCATTGGTGAAAGGAGAGTCAACATGGCAAATGATGCTTGCCTCCCTTCCTCTGCGCAGGCTGGGATCCATCAGGTATCCTCTGGGAGAAGTTTAGTTGCAAAGCCTGTGCCTGCAGTGTAGCAACATGAAACATGCCGGGACCCTGACGGCTCTAAGCTTGAGCTTGTCTAAGTATGTACAGTGCACAGCCAAAGCTGGCCAGGCGTCCCCTGTGTCCTCCTGTGAGAATGCTAGTCTCAGTCTGTCCCCATTGTGAGTGGAAGAACCTGAGCTAAAATGGCTGTCAATCCTGCTGAAAGCTGGAAGCCAGCCTGCTTACAATGCTTGACATGGTGCTTCCAAACTTCCCAATACTGTTTTAAAGCCCTCTGATAAAATCTCTCTGCAGTTACCCACAAACTGGCTCTAGGCTCTGACACTGCCACTCAGCATAGCTGTGTATTTCCCTGGGAACTTTATTCCGGGCCAAGTGATGAGTCTATTTCAGGCATAATACTGTCAAAATCCATTAGCCCACATCTAAAAATAAGGCTTTTCTTATCTATAGCTGCAACCCTGTTGTTACATCACTAAGCAATGATGTCTCATCACTAATGTCATCCAGCCTTGTTGGCTCACTCAGGCTCTGTGACAGCTGATGAGTGACTTACATGGCAGCAGCTTTTTGCCTCCAAGAACTGGGGCCCAGACATCCCCAATAGAAGGTCAGCAGGACAAGTTCCTGCTGAGGCCACTCCTTGGCTCATAGTGTCCAAGTCTGCAGTCCCCACCATTAAAGGACACTGTTGTCTGGTGTGAATATCATGTCAGCTGTGCTCTCTGACCCCTTGTGTGAATATCCTGTCAGGTGTGGTCTCTGACCCCTGGTGTGAATATCCTGTCAGCTGTGCTCTCTGACCCTTGCTGTGAATATCCTGTCAGGTGTGGTCTCTGACCCTTGCTGTGAATACCTGTCAGCTGTGCTCTCTGACCACTGGTGTGAATATCCTGTCAGGCGTGGTCTCTGATTCTGAAAGGCAGGTATCTGGAATTCATTATGTGAAGTTCGAGAACATGGCCCAGTCTAGAGCCAGGCTTCATGCTCTAGGGTCCTTGATATCCCCGTCATGTGCATCAGCCATTTGTCTCACTCTGTCTTGACCAGAACACCATCATGGCTCGTAGTTTAAATCTGGAGCAGCCCTACTTTTCTTCCCTGCATGCCCCCAGTAAAGCAATCCTCCCACTCACCACCCTCCCTTGTATGGTTCAGTCTCACAGAAGCTCGCCTGACTCTTGTCAGGGCACCTCAGCCTGAGGGATGTGTCTGGGCCAGCACACTTCCACAGAGCTACAGGGATCAGCATGTCCCCCAGCCTCCATGCCTGGAGCCTCCCATCCTCAGAGGTGCCTCCTTCCTATCTCCATCCCCATCTGCTCATTCTTACAGATGCTATAGGTCTTACATTGTCAACAGAGTGAGGTTTCCAAAGATTGGCTAATGGTAGCCTGTCATCAGGAACCAGGCTAACCCTATTCGGAGTCCCGGTCAAGACCACACATGCATCTGAATACCCATGACCCATGGACAGCAGAAATCTCAGGCCAGAGAGTTGAAGACCAGATATCTAAATGCCTGCTGGTTACTCCTTGTCATCTAGCTCGAGATGGGGCATGTCAAGAGAGCAGCATTCCACCCAAGAGTCTGTGTCCTAGGCCTTCATGAGACAAAAGCAAGTGGGCTAAAATGAGAGGACTCATACCAATTTGAGTCAGAGAAGTCACGATGCTACTTGTAACCCAGTGTGGGGCAGACAAGGAAGCCAGATGGGAGGCGAAGGCAGTCAGCTGCACCCAGCTTACAAGTCTCAAGAAAGTTGTTTTAACTTCCTGATCTCTGTCACATTTGGTCACTCAATGCTCGAGGCATGGAAGTTGTCACACTGAGGATGGGTCACACTTAGGGTTGGGCCCTAAGGCTGATAAAGATATCTGTTTGTGAAAAACGATCTGTTAGTATTCCAGTGGAAAGGAAGGAAAGATGGCTCATGTAGTCACTTCCTGGACTAGGAGGCGGCCTCGTCCCTTAGTTTAGTGTCACAGAAGGAAGAGTCTAGTTCTCCTTGCACATTTGCATCTGGCAGCACTAGATGCTGAACTTCTGGAGAAGATTCTGGGCATTGGCTCCTGCACACCTCCTCACAGAGCTCTCTCCCTAACCCTACTCTGTCCTGTGTCCAGAGAGTTAAACCTTCCTTACTACGGCAAAGACCACTGGTTCTGGAACTCACAGAGATGCTCCTGACTGTTCTCCCCACCAAATGTTTGGATTGAAGGCTTGTGCCACCATGCTTGGCCTAGACACTGCTTCTTAGACAACTATGTCCATCACTCTTGTGGTCTTCCACCTGAGTAGCAGAGACCATGACATTCTTCCTGAAACACTTCTCTTCTGCCTCTACAAAAGGTGTCCTCCTCCTGGCTATGAGATGTCTGTTCCTTTAGGGCTCTTTGATATTCTTCCACAAATGCTCATTACAGGTTAAGTCTCTGAGTTAAATTGGGTAGTTCCAGCTGCAGATTTCTCCTGTGCTTTCCTGGAACCATCTTATTGATCTTAAGACAGCATTCCAGGGGTCAGAGGACACATCTCTGTGTCCCCATTGAATATCAAGATATCTGTCATAGATGGTCCTCTGCCCTCCTATCCCCCAAACAAGCCTTATTTTTCCCAAGTTACACAACACGTAGACCAGTAAGATTAATGTTCTCCACAAATTATAAAAGCATGTTGTGCGTGTGTGTGTGTACGTGCACCCATGCGTGTGCTGACATGCATGAACATATAAGTGTATGAGTGTAGGAATCAATTGGCAACTTCAGGTACCATCCTTAGGAATGCTGTCCACATCCTTTGAAAAAAGGTCTCTCATTGGCCTAGACCTCACCAATTAAGCTAGACTTGCTGGGTAGCAAACTGCAGGGATCTTACAGTGTCTGGATTAAGGGATTGCACCACCATGTCTGATAGTTCATACCGATACTAAGGATCAAATTCAGCTCCTTATGCTTGTAGGCAAGTGCTTTACCAACTGAGATACCCCCGCTGACCCATTTCAACCTAAAGCCCCTCAGAGACCAGTGTGTTTCACTAACAGTGGACCTCACGTCCTTGTGCAGAGCTGAGTCACATCCCCCATGTGGGCCAAGGACCTGGTGAGAACACTCCTTTCCAGTCCGTCTTTGTGTGAAGTCAGTAGGGACAGTCCCCCTTCTGCCACCCCATCTCAGAGGACCCTGCACGAACATCCATGTAGCTACCTTAGTAAGGGATATAAAAGCTCAGACCCGATGCAGGTTGACTGACTTGACTGAGAACGCAGCTGGACCAGAGTCAAGCACCCCATCATGGTATATCATCAGCCCCTGGGAACAGCTTACGCAACAGAATCCATCAGCCTCAGCTTTGTAGCTGAAATCCAAGGTGAGAGTGTCATCAAAGCTCTCCCTGCTCACCAAGAGGCATCTTTGTTTCCATATGGCACTGGTCCTGTGGTGATCCGTGTTCAAATCCTTCCTACCCCACCCCATACACCTACTTAATAGAGCACTGGTCCTGTTGATTCAGGGTCCGCCCTGGTGACTTCAGTATAACTTAATTATATATGGAGAGACCATGTTGCTAAGAAGATTAATATTTGGGGGAGAGTGGGTAGGACTTCTTTGCATCCTTTTGGGGTGGACACATTTCAACTCTTAGCACTGAAAACTTTAGGAGAGCTTGGTGGCTGGGTAGGCCTTGTGGAACACAGCAGCCTGGATACCTGTGGGATTGGCGCCATTGTTCTGCTCGTGCTGATAAGTGAAACTTTTACCAACATGGACAGCAAAATTGCTCTGCTGGTAAGTTCCCTTAGGGGTAGGAACTCAACCATATTGTCTGCTCCACACTCTACCTGTACCGCCATTGCTGGCCTAGGAGGCTGCTCTCTTGAATTTTAAAAATCCACAGGAATGCTTCTGAAAGAATCTTAATAAATGAGACCTGAGGCTAGAGAGACTTGCTGGCTGAGATCACTTGCTACTCTTACACAGAGGACTTGGGTTTGGTTCCCAGCATCTGCATGGCATCCCACAGCTATCTGCAACGTCATTTCCAGGGAATCCATTGCCCTCTTCTGGCCTTCATGGGTACCAGACCCTTTCATGAGGCACATGCATACAAGCAGGCACTCTACATACACAAAAAACCAAAATTTTTATACAGTAACACACAATAAATACATCTTTTTTAAAAGTAGAAAATAAAATACAAGACCAAGAGTGGTGACTACTACCACCACAGGGCACTGTCACCTCTGTGGGGCCTCTGTGGTTCAAGGAAGCCAAACCCAGGCCCAAGTCTGTTAGACAACTTGCCAGAGAATGTCAGCACTAAACAGGCCTAATAGTAGGACTATCTCGGCATGTAGGAGGAATTCCTGAAAATGGTACCCATGATAATTAATCATCACTTTGGATTTGGAATCGCTATGGAAACACTTCTGGGGTGTCTATGAAGGGGTTTCTGAAAAGATTTTACTATAGAGGAAAGACACCACCAATGCAGCCAGTTTCTTCTCATAGCGTGGGGTTCCAACTCAATACGAAGGTAAAAGTGAACTGAGCCATGCTGCCTCTACCATGACAGACCAGTCCCACAAACTGTGTACCAAAACAAACCCTTCCTTAAGTCGTGCTTGCCAGGTGTTTCCCAACAAGAAGAAAAGTCACTCTTGTAGAAAACTGTTCCCATTAAGTGTGGGCACTGTGATGACAGACCTTGTGATTGATTCTTAGGCTTTTGGAAACTTCACTAGACACCAATGTAGAATTGGAAACTTTGAGCCAGAAAAGCCTTTGAAGTTACCTGAAGCAGAGCCCATTGGGCCATTCTGGTGGGAGTTCGGAAGACCTGAATGACGAGAGCCATGTGGATGGCCAGTGAGGACTCCTGTCAAGAACTGAGCCATTTGTGTTGCTGCTCTCATTTACTATACATTTTACAAAATGCAAGAGAGCAGCCTCTTGGCCAACGCATGGTGGGATACGGAGAGTGCGGAGCAGTGTAGCTGGGCTCCGGCACCTAAGGGACTTCACCTGCATACCAGTTTTGCTGCCCACAGGGTGTAGAAGTTTAATTCCTCAGCATGACTGGGTCTGAGCAGAACACAGGGAGCCATTCCCAGAAGCATCCACAGTCTGGTGAAATCTACATTCTGCCCACGTCCTGGTCCTGAAGATTTCAGTGAGGCTGAGATATGAACTAAGTTGTCTGACAGAAGAAATGTCAAGGTAGTTCAGCACTCAGGCTGTGGCATGGCTACTGCTCACTGTCCTTATCCAGGTCTATGCAGGGAGGGGCAGGGCAACATGCAGAGCAGAAAGATGAAAAAGGTATCACTTGGTAGGAAAACAAATGAATTTAAAGTTGTTGACAGGCAGTCGAGAAAGCAAATGAAATTGTTCGATTAGCACTATTAAAGGGAAACCATGTACTCTATACTGAGATGACCCCACCCATCAAAGGCTCTATTTAGTGAAAATGCAAATTCATTGGGGTCAGGGAAAGCCTGACTTAAGAATAGCAACAAAGAGGCTCCCTGCTGGAAAACAACTACCCAGAGCAGTGCATCCCCAGGAATAATGCAAGAGAACAGTGGACCAAGGGGCCTAACTACATTCCAGGCCGGCATCGTCATCCACATGGTACGATGTGCAGACGTGAAAAATACAAGAACTGAAGTGTCATGGAGGTTTATAGCAAAGTTCCAGGAAGCTCCGCCAGCTAAGCATGACAGGGCCAGACTCTATAAGGAAGCCTTGAAATGCCGTTGCACAGACCTGGGAAGGCAAAGTCTAAGTTGCGCTGTTGAAAAATACTAGAACTGTGGGATGTCCACTAAGGAAAGCTGAAGGCATAGAGCAGGGCCACCCCAAGAGAGATATGTGGAAGCTACAAGCTGTTGTCGTGGAGCTAACCAAGATGGTCGGAGTCCAGGCGATTCCATCACAAGCCACATGGTTCAGCATTTTCTCTGCTGCTTCAGTTTTTGCTTTGTTCTGCTCTTTCTTTGCTATTGGCTCCTTTCTATTTTAGGACCAGGGATGTTTGTTCTATGCCATTATATATTGAAAGTATGCAACTTTGATCTTACGGGGCTTCTATTTGAAACCTCCTGAAGGCGCAGGAGAATCCCCAGGCTTTGTACTTTTCAATGATTGGGGACTTTAGAAATGGACTAACTGTATTTGCATCAGATGATGAACATAAGGCTGTAGAGGGCAAGGCTGAAATGCTGTGATTCAAAGCAACATATTTGAGAGTCAAGAGGGTGAGTTCTGAGAGCTAATCTTTTATTTCTAAAATTCATTTTTATTATATATGTATGGGTGCTTTGCCAACATGTATGTCTGTGTACCAGATGTCTGCCTGGTGCTCTCAGAGGCCAGAAGAGGGCATGAGATCCCCTGGAATTGGAGTTATAGACAGTTATAGCCACATGTGGGTGCTGAGAATCAAACCCAGGTCCTCAGTAAGATCCACTAGTGCTCGGAACCACTGAGCCATCTTCCCAGCCTCTGCAAACATTAGTCTTAATTATCAATTGACTACATTTGGAATCACTATGGAAACACACATCCGGGTGCGTTTGGGAGCGCTTTAGAAAGCCTTAACCCAGCCTGAAGAAATGGTTCAGTGGTTAAGAGCACTTGTGGTGGACCTAGGTTCAGTTCTCAGCTTTCACGTGGTGGCTCACGGGCATCCAGGACTCCAGTTCCACATGATCCCATGCACTTTTCTAACCTCTAACAGTCACCAGGCAAGCATGAGACGCATGCACCACATATATAAATCTTAAAAAAATAACTTTAACTAAAGAGGAAAGATTCAGCCAAATGTGGATGGCAGCATCCCATGGGCTGATATAGCCAACCAAATAAAAGGAAAAAGAGAGGGGAACATCAGCATTCAGCTATCTTTACATCCTGGCTGTGGATACAATGTAACCATGTCTCCCCCTAGCGTGATGGACAGTAATAAGTTAAATTGTTCCTTAAGTTGCTGTATCTGGTACCTCCATGGACTTCTCAGAATATTGAAGCCAGCCCATGTAACAGTGTGTTCTGTTTCCTAACTACAGTAGATCTGAACACGGTCATCTCTGTATTTGTGATCCCTCACTGGGCAGCATTGACGTCTGGTTTACTGAGGGCAGTAGGTTGCATTATTATGGTTGCATAATTGCTTTTTATCAACTGTCAGTGGACCTGTGAAGGAAGCCATGATCATGAAGGCCATTCACTGGACTGAACTATGAGGAGGAGAAAGGAACATGGATGAGTGAGCCAGGTGTATGAGCAGCATGTGCAAATGAGTGAGCGGTACAGATGAGCATACAGAGGGATGCAGAACAGTGAGGCTGAGGACCATGGAAGCATGAGCACCATGGAGAGAAGAGAAACAGGAAGAGACGAGAACTTGGAGGAATGCATGTACCAGTAAGATGAGATGATTGGCATTATGTTGCAGCTTGCTTGGACCACATATGTAGCAATATCAGGAACTGTAGGAACCACCTTCCTGAGAATTCTATGCTAGAAAATGTCAGGCTAACCAATGCATCCTGTAAACATACCGGGATTCTAGATCCCACATTCCTTAGTAATAAAACTTCAGAGCCCTCCACAGTGTTTCAGGATGCAATCTTCCTGGGCTTTTTGCCCTTGCAGTTCTGGAACTTGTTTCCTATGTTCACATTTGTGAAAGTCATTTTGTATTTACTGAGGAGACAGTGGTCTCTACACACATTTTGCTAACTCAGTGGACTTCCACTCCGCCTGTGGGTCTATCTGTAGTCTTAAACCTATTCCTGAACTTCTCACTGTGTTCCAATAATAGATGCTATTTATCGCAACAGTCCTGAATTAGATAATAAACCTTATATTTTGAAATCCAAGTCCAATCCTCTGAAATGTTTACCCAAACACTCCAGGCTAGCAAATGGCAGGACTTAGATTTGAAGCCGTTTTCTCCAATACTGGTCAAGAACACTGTCTGATCTTCCTGGGCCTCCAAGTCTTCAATCTGAAATAAGAATATATCCCTGAATGGTGGCAGCACACACTCTTAATTCCAGCACTCATGAGGCAGAGGCAGGCAGATCTCTGTGAGTTCAAGGCCACTCTAGTCTACAGAGTGAGTTCCAGGACAGCCACAGTCTCACAGAGAAACTCTGTCTCAAAAACCAAATAAATAAATACATAATGTGGAAATTAGGAATATTTCTGAATCTAGTAATAATGCATGACAGATACTGGCTGAGTCAGAAGAGGAAGGTATATGGTGGGTTTGATTAATAATATCCTCCATATATGTTCCTGTCCTTCCCAGATAATGAGATTGTGAATCTCGTTTGAAAGAAAATAGCTCCAATTAAGACCAGATGCAGAAAGTGGGATGTTCTTGACTTCTGAGTTCTCGGACTGTTTTGTAAAACTTACCCACTTATTAACTGAAATGGCTCAAGGATGCCATTAGATCTTGGCCTGTGTATTGCCCTTGGAACAGGAAGGAGTGACGTCCATAAGCTGGAGATGGTAGTGGACTAGCTGCCTGTGCATAGCCATCTAGGCTTCCCTGAAACTTGCACTTGGTCTCGCATGTATAGACTGATCTCATAGGCCCATCTACCCCCATTAACATCCTGAAGGACAGGCAGGCACGCTAAACCTTCCAGTTTAGGAAGCCTGTCTTTAACACTTGTAATACTGTATTATGCAGTATTTTACTGGCTTCTATAGCATTGCTTTAAAACTATGAAAAGGGAAAGAAAACCACAAATGACATTGGAGATTTGCTACTGACTTTTCATCGTGCATGCCCCTGCTGTCCATGGTACACTAGCCCTTCTGGGGTGTCCTCTTGGGTTCCCAGATACATGGCCCAAAGTGGACCAATGTTAAAAATAAAAGTTCAATAGCAAAATGCTGCAACATACAAAACCAAACATACTGTCTGAGGGCAGGAAGGCCTCTCATTGACTTGAGCTCTTACAGAGATGACCAAAGGATGACTATGCAGCCTGCCTGTGCTCACCACAGAGATCCACAGCAGTGCCATGGAGCCAACCCTGCTGT
>LOEQ01001019.1:70168-83897 GCA_001685075.1 Bramus lutescens | reverse complement strand
TTTTAAACATAAAGCAAAGAAAACCAGCCCACAAATCATAATCCCAGAGAACTTAGACAACAATGAGAGCCCTAAGAGAGACTTACATAGAACTAATCTACATGGGAAGTAGAAAAGACAAGATCTCCTGAGTAAATTGGGAGCATGGGGACCTTGGGGGAGGACTGAAGAGGAGGGAAGAGGCAGGGAGGGGATCCAGAGAAAAATGTAGAGCTCAATAAAAATCAATTAAAAAAAGAATTAGATGGGTCAACAGAGTGGCCCGCCCAAATAGGACTAGGTTTGCTGGGGCATGGTGGGTCACAGATTGTGCTTGGGAATGTGTCTTGGCTGATCACCCACTGGGATATAGGGCTAGGCTCCCTCAGCAACAGGCTGGATTCTCAGGCCATGTGTCAGCTCACAGGGATCCTGCAGCATAGGGAGGAGAAAGCAGCACTCTGGGCGCAATGCAGGGCACCCAGAAGGCCGCTGCCCACTGCTGGGTAAGCAAGGGAGCTGCAACAGTGTGCTAACCCAAGACCAAATTCCTCTGGGTCCCTTGATACATTCTATAGTTTATTAACTCACAAAAGATAGACTAATTAGCCAAAGGTCAGTAAATCAGCTGGAATTCTCGACTTTTGCTGTCCCCTTTCCCAACTCTATGTAAGGAAGAAATGCAAAAGAAGAAGTCAAGGTCCCTGCACCTGTGCAGGAGCCTGTTTCCACACACACATTGAACCTCAGATTGTATTACCTGTTTTGTGGGTACAAGACTCGCCAGCCGGGAGGGGTAAGGCTGAGCATGCAACATGTCTGTGTGACTGCCTGCTCCTTCTGCCTGCCTTCCTCATGCCATCAGGAGAGGCAAAATGAAGCTGGACTGCTGCACTGCCCTGTGGATGCTCTTAAGCATGACACAGCACTAGAGACCTTTGTCAAAAGGTTGGTGTTGAGCAGATCATGGTCCCTCAGCTCAGAGAATACTCAGACCCCCTCCATGTTAGATGCACAAGAGTTGTCAATACCAAAAGTAAATCGTCCAATCACAAGGAACTTGGGCGTATCATCTTGGGAAGGCTTTTCATGTGGAAGCCCCACTTAGTCTTCTTGAATTAGCTCGCCCATCTAACTGCACAACTGTGCATAGCTACACCCAGGAAGAAAGACAAAGAACATTCTGAATTGGATGGCAGGACAAAAAAAAATGCCCAGAGGATCCTAACCCTACTGGGTTCCCACCCAAGTGAGTGTGTGGATGGTGCTTGGCTCCTCCGCCTCTACTAGTACTTGTGCTTCGCCACCGACAGTGCAAGTGTTTTCTGCACGTGAGGGGCCTCTCACCAACACAGCCACAGCCCTCGGAGATCACACTCACTTCCCTCTCACTGGAAAGTGCAGTTTTCCATGTCCATCTGTGAAACCAGGCAGTGCATCTCTTAGCCAAGTTCATAGCTAGTAAGTCAGAGGGTGTAACTTGTCTCCTGTGTGTTGCTAGCATTTGTAATTGCTAGAGATGGTTCGCTTCACCACTATGCACTGTCCCCAGGACATTTTAAAGAAATTGGAATGATCAAGGAAAAATTTAAAGTGAGATGAAGTGCAGGGTCACTTGAGAAATGCTTCTGTCAGAATTTAACGTATAGTTTAGGGTACCTTCCATGTGGTAACAGCTACCACAATCAGAGGTGGTTCTGTACCTCAGGATGTCTGTACACACTGGAGCTTGCTGAAGCTTGGGAGGGTTATACAGCAAAACAAACAAACACACAGAAGAATCTTACCATACTCCTTCCACCAGGATGCCTGATTCTCATACTTCAGGGCTACAGCCAGGGTTACAGCTAGGAGATTCACATGCCTGCTCAGTAAGCGGACAGATTCTCACATGTACCCATCTCAAGGATACCACTCTCGAGGATTATAGCTAGGATCTAGGAGCAGCCATAAAGAAGGGACACTAGCTTGCCAGCACCTGCAGGTCCAACTGCTGGTCCTCCATGCTGTGTGTCTGAGGTGCCCACATCTACCCAGCACGGCTCTTCCTCAATGAGTCCCAGATGAGAGCCCATAAAAATACAAAAGGACAGGTACCTTTGCTGCTGGCCAGTAGCACACACAGAGGAAGCCTACTCTAAAACTTCTCTCAGGACAGGAAGCCTCCACAGAAATGTGAATGCATTTTTTAGGGATAAAACTCCATGTGAAGCACAGACTGTGAACATCAGACCACAGGCTGGAGGTGGCATCTGTCCTGCTCTGCACATCTGCAAGTCTAGCCTTCAACAGGAACAAGTTTTTGACCAAAGAACTAGAGATGTTGTTACAGACTGTTACGACATAAAGCTTGTCTTCAAGAAAGTCTGGCTCTAGGAAGGTACTGACCCAAGCACCTCCAAAGCATGATTTAAAGGATAGCCTTGTTAGGCATGAATAAACTTCCATTTCAAAGGCCGGGGTGAAGCAGTCTCAAGGTAAATAACCAAGGAAGGAACAATGGGCTGCAATCCTTCCCTCCAGCTGCTTTAACTAAACACTGTGAGCCAGTGGCAAAGACAACAGGATTCACTGTCAGCCCAGATTAGTCCCACAAGGACTAGGTGCTTGTGGCTGTAGTGAGGGAGACTCTGCATGGGCCTCTCCACCAAATGCTGCATCTGCCTCCAGCTCAATCATGCTGTGGTCTTCCCCACCCCTGTTCAGATTCCTCTCCTGATCCAAACCCCAGGCAATGGCGTCAGTCCATCCTGACCACTGTGACTTCATCTTACCTTGAACTCTTCATCCTCCTGCCTCCACCTTCCAAACACTGGAATTACAAGTATGTGTCACCATAGCTGGCACAGATACTGTTTCCAAGGAGTGCCACATTGGCAGGTTCTAGCTGAACATAAGGGCACCATCGGCCCTCTGTGACTTTCTGAACAGCTCACTAGCTCCAACCTCACAGACGCACACTCCTGCCTACTTCTGTGTCCATGCTATGCACACACTTGTTAAACTATTGCTGTTTGCAGAAATGATGGAAAGATTAAAGTCTGTATGTCTGTGAGATAGGCACAAGTCTTTTCAAATATTTTCATTCTGCAGCTAGTCAGGTCTATAACTGAAAACCCACAGCAGAGAGGTTGAACTGCTGCCTGAGAGCTGAGAAGCCCCATGTTAACCCTTTCAGGCTTCCTTGGCAGGAGACAGAGTAAGCGTTCAGCAATGGATTTTATTCAAAGAGTAAATCACATTTGAGATAAAAATGACTTTAGACTTGTAATGACAGACCTCTGTAGTATCAGTGCTTAGGAAGCTGGGGCAGGAGAATGACAATCAAGGCCAGCCTGGGCTATATATTACATGTATATATTTGGTTTGCCAAGACAGGGTTTCTTTGTATAACCTTGACTGCCCTGGAACTCACTTCGTACACTAGGCTAGACTCAAACTCAGAGATCCACCTGCCTTTGCCTCCTGAGTGCTGGGACTAAAGGTGTTCTCTGCCATTGTCCAGCAAGAAAATAAAAATATTTTAAAGGAAAAAATCCAGCCTGTGAAGTAGGACCATTTTGTCATGAGCAGGGAATAACCAGGCATTATTTTTTCCTCACCTCCATGTTGCTCATGTCATGTCTGGAATTCCATGTATACTTCTGGAGCTATGGTTCAGAGAGCTGACAAATAAAGCTAGAGCATAGCAGGGAATTCCTGGGAGTAGGCAGGATGGCCTTGAGCTCTAAAGCCACAGAAGGAAAGGGAACCGCCCAGGAGAAGGGAAGAAAGGGGTCCTTGGGAGCCAGTGCCACATGTGGACTCTATTGGCTGTCACACCATCGCTAATGATGCCTGTCAAGCTGACCCTGGAGGACTGTGGCAGGTGGCCTGCTGGCCTGTCTGTAACGTGGACACTGCACCTCTGTTGGAAGGGCTATTTACACACCAACACACCAGTGGATCTTTAAAGCAGGGGTGTTCATCTGGACTTCTGAGGTTGTGCTGTTTTATTGAGGCCTTCTAAAATAATTGCTAGGGCAGGATAATTCCTCATATTCCTGTTTGTGCCAGAGAGCTCTTTGAAGAAGGCAAATATCTGTAAAAGAGGATCTGTGTGCTGGGTCATACAGGTCCCAGGATCTTTCTCTAGAAAAGATTCTTCAGTGTTCAGGGTGCCTTCTGCTTACCCACTGGGCCATGTGGAGTAGAAGGTGGGCTCTCATGTAAGGGAGGACAGAGACAGAGGAAGTAAGGTAACATCCGATACACTCTGTCAGGTGCAAGATCCTGGACAGGCATCTGGTCTCTAACTATCCTATGGAGAAGTAGCGTAAGCCTCAGGAACACTAAGAGTGGTCATACTCACTGTTAGGAAGCAGAGACATAGGTCCACATGCATGCAGAGAGAAGAATCAGCGTTTAACGGGGCAGTGCTTCAGGTTGGGAAGATGGGAATGTTATGGAGACGGGTGGTAGGTATGGCTGCCTGGCAGCATGAACGTATGTCCTGCCTCTAAGCTGAGTATTGAGCAACAGCAAATTGTACATTATGTATATCTTACTATAGTTTGAAATGTGGACCATATTTCATGGGTCTGATTCTATCGAGAAGAGAAGCAGAGGCTTTGCAACCTTGCAGGACCTTCCAGGGTCACAAGCTGGCTAGGACAGAGCGCATTCTAAATCCAGATCCAGGTGACTCCCAAGTGTGTTTTTAGCATGTTTCTTATGAGCACAGAGGCCCCAGGGGTAGGACAGGTATTCTTGGTGAACACATCTCCAAGGAGAGAAGGGAAAAACAGAGATCCTACTGTGCTGACTTCTGGCATCCAAGAGGCAAGCGTTTAAGAGA
Organism: Bramus lutescens; assembly: GCA_001685075.1. Taxonomy (NCBI): domain Eukaryota; kingdom Metazoa; phylum Chordata; class Mammalia; order Rodentia; family Cricetidae; genus Bramus; species Bramus lutescens. Next base: position 79,081 of record LOEQ01001019.1, on the reverse strand, counting down.
CAGTGATTAGTCCCTTGGCATAGGCATGGGGAGGCACATTCTTCATGTATTTACAAAGAGTTGAAGGGTGTAGAATGTGAGTCTCCACAAATACAAGGAAATCCTCTCAGACAGGGGGTCCCCCCTACCTCCTGGGTGCCCACAAAGGTACAGGACAGTATACAAGGACAGAGATGCCCATACAGTGTTCCCTGGAGAAATGAGGAAGGCTGTAGATGATGGGGCAAGTACCATCCAGCAAGTTCTCATTACTGACCACTGGCTTTTGGTGCACTTTGCCATTGTCCTCCTCTGCCTACCCTGTGTACCTGTCTCTGAAGGCTACAGGTTTATCATATAAACCCAATACTATAGTTATAATATAAACTTAGGCAAAAACCATGGGGCATGAAAAGAGGTTTACAGGGGGTCCCAAATGTTCAGGGTATCATCAGGGTGGACTAGAAACCTAGGGATTGCAGTGCTATGGCAGGATGCTAATCACCATGTGTGTAAGATGCCCACAGCCCCAACTGGTGTTTGTTGCCTGGCCATCAGCTGCAATACCACCTTCCCAATATGCCAGGCTTCTCCATCCAGGCTACTCATTGTCCCTAATGCCACCAAGAGTCAAACCTTTAGTCTTCCAGGCACAGTCCCACTACACCTCAGTGATGGTCCCTTGCCAACTAATTAAAAATATTTCAGTCTCTAGGTGTTAAGGCTGATGGTCTCTCAGCAGCTGACTGACATTCAGACTCATCCCAGTGGAACTACACCTCCATGACAGTCCTAAGAGCTTAAGCTTTGTCCTCATCCAGCATTAGTCTTGAGCTAAGCTTTGGATACATGTGCATGGCATAATTCCAAGAAGGCTCGTGTTCCCAGGGCCTTTTAGCTCCAGACAATCATGGCAAAGCAGTCATGGTTACCCCCTCCTTTCTATTCTTGGTTTTGGTGATGAGTGGGACCCTCTGATTCTGCTGGCTTGGTATTGAGCCTGGGGGAGGTGAGCACAGGAACTAACAGGGCAGAATGGCTTACCCAAGGGAACATTATCTGAGGAACACAAACAGAGACAGAAATGAAGGCAGTTCAGTGGGAAAGGGTATCTTTCCAGGACATTGGATTTCAAGTGTTTCATCTCCTGGATTTTGGATGCACACATCCACAAACTTTTAAAAGTGAAAAAAAGCAAAATAACAACAATAAAAGCTCTTTACAGACTTCCTAATCTAAATCTGTGCTTCATATAGACATGTTCATGATTATGGTAGGTGGCCATTACAGTAAGAAATGATACATCCATTTCCTGTGCCATGCAAACATTTAATTTAGGCTTGGAAAAATACAGTTACTGAGTTTGTTTTTTAACATATATTTATGGATCACAGCTTGTCTTCTTTTCTTCTGATGTGATATATATATATATATATATCCATCCATCCCCTGGCAAGATCAGTTTAAGGGAGAAAAAAACTTATTTGGCTAGTCCACTGCAGCAAGAAGCCACAGTGAGGGACTTAAGAGAACTGCTCACATGACATGCACAGTTGAGAGTGAGGGCAGTGAACACACATGTGCCACTGCTCAGCTCCCACAGCACAGAGTGGCACCTCCAACCTGCAGTGTGGGTCTTCCCACCTCAAGTAACTCAAGTAAGAAAATTCCTCACAGATACACTCACAGGCCAACCTGATCTCCACTTGAGAGCCTTCCCATTCCTGGCTGATTTTACAATGTGTCAAGGAGATGATCAAAATAATCAAAACCCAGCTGGAAATGCCCTGGCTGGCTGTTATGTGTAGCACCTGGTCCCTTTACATTCTCCTTTTCCTACCCTCCTTTCTTCCCTCTCCTTTCCTCCTCCTCTCCCCCTCCACTTCCTCCCTGTCCTTTTCTTTCCCTATCCCTCCCTCCCTCCCTCCCTCCCTCACACATGAATCAGGTGTACTTCATGTCAGGTTCTCACTTTAGAAAAAAGAGAGGTGAGGAAGATCAAGGAGATGGTGGCACTGTCAGAGGCCCTTCTCCCTGAGGAGACTCTACATGCAATCATTTGGAACTGGGCTTCAGGCTGAACACACAGGATTCCAAGTGGCTCCTGGAGAAGGATCATGCATATGCCAAACAGCTGGCTACCGCTGCACCTAAAATGGTTGCACACATCTGAATAGAAGGAACTTGAGTTTGTGGGAACTGCTCTTACAAGACCCTCCTCAATGATATGGTGGTCACCCCAGACATGGAAAACCTGCTTGACAAACAAGCAGGCTGTTCTGCCTGTCCAAGAAAACTCTTAGGTCGTTCCCAGTAAAGTGCCAGCTGCCAAGATTTTATGCTTTCTCTTTTCCTTAGACAAAACATTTCCAGGGGAAGCAAGACATGCTTCTCTTCAGGCAGCACCCTTTGTCTGGTGCTCATGGGGTCTTCTCATTAGCCACAGGGCAACCGCTTCTGTGTGCTGCTTTGAATCAATGTTTCTACTGTTTCTCTAGTTAAGATCGCCTCCATGTATCAGCTCTTAGTGGGTAGATACCACACTAATGTGTTTGTTGACTAAGATGTCAGAGGGATGGCAAAATGGTTCACTGGTGCCAAGCCTGACACCCTGAGTTCAATCCCAGAGAACCATGTGGTGGAAGGTGAGAACTGACTTCTACAAGTTGTCCTCTGACATCCACACATGTTCTGTGGCATTTGCTTGCATTTGCACACATGCATATGTGTGTGCTTGTGCACACACACACACACACACACACATCACATAAAAGTTTAAGATGATATCAGAACTGGATATGGTGGTACATACCTATAGTCCCAGCACCCAAGAGCCTGAGGCATAGGACTTATGTCTTTTAGGCCAGCCTGAGGCTGAGAGAACACATGCAGGGTATGAGGCTTCCGTGGCAGGATGCCACAGACAAGTTGTTTCCCTCTTTGATCTACTTAGCCTCAGGAGTCATCACTGTTCTTGGGCTCCTGTAGTTGGCCCCTCATCATCCACTAAGAATATCCTTACTGGGCTCAGCCTGTGTGAAGTTACTCATGGCAGACATGAGCTGCGTAGTTGTGCTTGAGAAGTGCTTCATTTTCTCTGGAGCAAAAACTGTCTTCCAGTACAAACAGCTTCTGTGTGCATGCAAATATGCCTATTTAAAAAAAATCAAAAACCAGTTTTCTGTGCATCTATTCAAGCAGTCCCTGGGAGGACTCCCAAAGACCTTTGGTAGTGATGGCTTTAAATTATCTCATTTACATAAACACACGGTGTCCTTTGAAAAAGAAATAGAGCATTTACTGGAGGCAAATCTTGGCTGTCAGTATTTGACTTTTCAAAGATTTATTTGTTTTTGTTTTCTATGCACGAGTGTTTGCCTTCACGAATGTGTGTGCACTATGGTCATGCCAAGTACCTGCAGAGGTCAGCAGATCCCCTGAGACAGAGTTGCAGATGGTTGTGTGGGTGCTAGGTCTAGAATCTTAGTCCTCTGCAAGAGCAGGAAGTGCTCTTAAACCATTGAACCATTTCTTCATCCCCACAATGGTCCTTTTTAAAAAACTGTATTGTTTTTAATTAAGCATTGACTGTACTAAGGTTGGAATGGCAACAAGACCAGGATCTCCTCTCTACAGAGATGGCGACCTAGGAAAGGGTTTGAGGATGGGTAGCTTCATGACAGAAGGAAAGTGTCCATCACGAGCAGTTTGGGTAGAGGGAGTAGTTTTCTGCCCAGAGGATCAGGGATGATGTCTGGGAAAAAAGGCTTGATTGTTCCTTTACTTGGATCTCATGGGGCTTTGGTAGAGTGGTTTCCTGTTTTCTTGTTTCTTTAGTTGTAGGTATTTAAGACATACACAGTGTTTTGGCTCACTAGTAAGATGAGGGGCTTTGGTAGAGTGGTTTCCTGTTTTCTTGTTTCTTTAGTTGTAGGTATTTAAGACATACACAGTGTTTTGGCTGACTAGTAAGATGAATGAACTAACACCTCCATCTATTCAGTTCTCATTGTGTGTCAGGAATGCCTTGGGACCCGTCTCATCAGGACCTAGAGCACAATACGGTCTTATGGGCTTTCAGCACCCCATCTACAGAACTTACTACTTACAGCTGAAAATTCCCACCCAGTGACCAACACCCCTTCACATAAGTGCTCCCACTGGACTCCAAAACAGTGATACTGATCCTCTTGAGTTTGACCGTGGAGCATCACAAGCGAGTAGGGTTGTGGGAGCTTGTGCTTCTCTTCCACACCTGTTTCATTTAGCAGGTTGTCATCCCCCATGCTGCCATGTTTTCAGGGCTGATAGTGTCCCATGGTGCTGTGTCTACACATTTTATTTAGCCATTCACTATGAGTGACTGCCATTCCATGTCTTGGCCATTGTGAACTGAACATAGATTTTCCAACCTGATTGTCTCATCTCCTTGGGATCTATTCCCAGAATCAGAAGGACTTAGGTATAGAGTATACCATTTTTATATTTGGGGAACTCATGCCATGATTTTCATAATAGTTCTGCCATTTCATGCCTCATCCTCAACGCACACTGCTGTAAAGCTCCTCTTCTGTTTTTCATCAATGCTCACAATCTCATTTGTTAAATGATAGCCATCCAGCGGAGTTAGGCAACATCTTGTAGTATGTGTGCCTGGATGTGTGTGTGTGTGTGTGTGTGTGCCTGTGTGTAGAGAAATGTATGTGTACATGCACACAGAGCAACTTGAGGTCAACACCAAGAGCCCCCTTCTGTTTATTACTACCTTATGTTTTGAGACAGGGTCTTTCCTTGAATCTGGAAATCAGTTCAGCTAAGCTAGCTGGTCAATGAGTTTCAGGGATCCACCTGCCCCTGCCCTCCCAACAATGGATTTATAGACATGCACCACCATTCCCAGTAGGCCATTTACTGAAGCATCTAACCAGCTCTCCTTGTGGTTTTGATACATATTGCCTGAACAATAGTGATGTTAAGCACCTTTCCTTATCTGTTGACTGTTTGCACATCTTCTTAGAGAAGGTGTCTATCTAGACCCTTTGCCCATTTTCAGTTGGGTTGATTTTCATTTGCTAGTTAAATATGTAATAATTTAAAATGACTTCAAGGAGAGGTAGTATTTATTTCTATGTGCTTTAACTGACTAACTGAAATTCAAACAGGACTGACATTTTACAGCATTTGGAGACAGTTTTGATGGTGGGGTGACATCCCCATGAGTGCACTCATTTGTTTGTACTCTTATGACAAAGTAGCACAGATTGGTTGGATTAAAATATCTAAAGCATCCTCCCACAGTTCTAGAGACCAGAAGTTGAGTATCAAAACATGGGCAGAGCTGTAATCTCTGAGGCTTGGGAGAGTCACTCCAGGTTTCTCCTGGCATCCTTTGACTTGTAGCTGTTTCTATCCTGCCCCACTCATCTTCCTGTGGCTGCATATATCTGCCACTCCCTGCTGCTCCCTTTCTATAAGGGTGCTGTCCTGGGAGATTAGGATGGGTTCTGCTCTGGCAGGGTTTCAGCAGGGATGATGGCTCCAAACTGGGTTTCAGACACAAGGGATCAGGACTCTAATGGGACTCTTGGGAAATCGTAGTTCAACAGACAAAGAAGAGCAATAGACTTTTAAGTTTTCATGTCAGTAAACTTATTCAGTTGACCTAAATAACAGCCAAATAATGCATTTAATGTTGAATAGATAAGTAGCCTAAATTACTGCCTTTGACTCTTTTTATTTGTTTGTTGCTAAGCAACCATAAAGAGAATCCCCCTGCCAAGTACCTGGACTGAGTGTCATTGGGAGTTTCTGGCCCATGTCACCTCTGGGTAGATAAGGATCATGGCCTCACAAGAGTGGTATCAGTTTAATGGATTTTACTCTTAACAAGTTCTACTGGATGACATTTGTCTGTGACATAGAAAGGAGTCTTAAAAGAAGACCCCAGGTCCCTGATGCCCAGACATGTAGGAGAATAGAGCTCAAATCATCCTGTATCTTCAAGGCAAGTTGCAAGGGAAGACACAAGCTACTGGGACAAGTGCCCAGAGATGGGGTACCTCAAACTCTCACTTGGACCCTGAACCACAGCTCACCATCTGAAGTTGATACCTGGGACCCAGTACCAAAGGTTCCCTTCTAATCCATCTGAGCAGATTTGCTTTGATCAACAGGTAGAGTCCTGCTCACTGCCTGGGAATTGTGATACACTATGACCCCACAAGCAGAGGGAGCCATTGGTGGGAGTGCAGACACCTGACACCCCAAAACACCACCCCTGTCTGTATAGGAAATTCTTCCTCCTTTGAGGTCTCCACCCAAATGCCTCACACGTAACGGGCTCAATTGGTGTGTTAGACAGATGAGAAGAAGGCTGTAAATATTATACTCTCTGTTACTCAAACAAAAGTGCCAAAAACATGAGAAATTACATTACCTGCCAAGACAAAGAAATATGGAGAAGTTAAAACTGACTTGACTGATATCTTACAGCACTGCATATCTGCACCTAAAATCTGAATTAAAACCTTTTGCCATATTCTGGGGTTACAACTGGCAGACAGTGTTGATGAAGACCAAGACTGCAGCAGGCTGTGAGGGTCCCAGTTTCCTTCCTGGGAAGGGACTCAAGGAAAGGTTGTCAGACCGAAAAGCGACTTGTGAAATCAGGGCCCAGTCAGGCTACAATCTATCTGATTTAGAAAATTCCCTCTTTGCCTTTATACACACTGGCCTAAAAAGAAATATTATCCCCCAAGGTGCCTTTGAGATTGTTTGTTTAAATTAAGTTTCATTTGGATTTAATCTTAACCAAATCTTCAGAGAGTCAGGCAGGCTCTCTGGAAGGAAGCACTGAGTGTGTGAACCAATCAGGGCGCCCGGAGAACCTGGAGGACCCCTCTGCAAATGAAGGGCTTGGTAACACTGCACACCAACAGTGCAGGCAGAGCGCTAGACGATGGTTTATGGTCTAGATCATTGTATTTTTATTACACTCATAAAATCTGTGTTTCTCCTCATTTTCGTAATGGCTTCAATGAGCGCCTCCACTTTCCTAAGGCGCGGTAAATGTTTCTGTGGTGGGAGCCCTGATTTCAGCAGAGCACGTTGGAAGGCTTACATACCGTATAAAACGCGCTCAGAATTTTTATCTTACTGGACTGGCACCAAAGCAAAAAGAAGTGTGCGGGCTCAAGTGTGATTTATACTTATTTGTGGACTTTTTCGTAAATACTTCAGGAGGTTTCCATTAAACTCCAATATAAATGATACATAGTGAGATGCCTTAAGAGTATTGACTGTTTCAGTCCCACAGGAATATAAATCAATATGGAAGGAGAAAAACATTGCACACATGTCTGACTTTTAAGATGTAATTTAATGGATGAATTTAATAACATGAATGGTGATGAGAAAGCATTTTTGTGTGAGATGCGTGTGTTCCTTAAATAACAAGACCTTAATCAGATTTTTACATCTGCATTTCAAAGAAGCAAAAGCTCTCTTGGATACAAGTTTTGCACCTAAACGCAGTTGCTTGTAGATATTTCTGTGGTGTTAGCTCAGAGCCGGGTAGGGAAATAAGAGCCCTCTTCAGTCCAAGCCTACTGCACTGAGCTGACTAAAGTCTGCATCAGCTATGCCTGAGTAACAAACAACCTTGTAAATCAGCCGCAACATTTAACACAAAGGTCCGCAAAGGTGGGGGGGCTTTCTCAGTGACAAACAAGCTGTGTTTACTGTGGATTAGAGCAATTTTATGTGGCTCCTGTAAATTATTAACTAAGTTTTGGATCGTTGTCATCTGAATGGTGCCACAGGGAGAAGGCTCTGTCAAGCTATCCTTAAGAACCCACTTCTGATAGGAGGGCCGCTCCCCAGTAACTGTGTGGCAATTGCCATTAGTCTGCTCACAGAAAAGTGCCTTATCTGAGCCACTTTTATGCTATGTTCTAGAAAGTTTCTTCTATAGACCAAAAGTTGCTGGGCATGGTGCCACAGGCCTTTAATCCCAACACTCAGGAAACAGAGGCAGATGGATCTCTTTGAGTTCAAGGACAGCCTGGTCTACATAGTGAGTTCTAGGCCAGCCAGGGCCATATAGTGAGACTCTTGGTTGAGGGGGAAACTAATTGAATGGTTTTTCTTTTGTTTTTTTGTTTGTTTGTTTGTTTGTTTGTTTATTGTTTGTTTTGTTTTGTTTTGTTTTAATATCCCATGGAACCTGTAGAACATGGGGCTAGTTTATTCAGAGTTTAAGCAGCTGCAGAGTGCAGGATCCAAGGAGAAAGAAATGAGTTCCCTGTGAGTGGGGTAATTGTGGACTGTGTCTAAAGGTCTGTGTCACCTGCAGATGGTGTGGGAGAGCGGCTGTGCAGTCATTGTCATGTTGACACCACTTTCAGAGAATGGCGTCCGGCAGTGCCACCACTACTGGCCTGATGAAGGGTCCAACCTCTACCATGTCTACGAGGTACTGGGGCTGGGTGCCCACACAGGGGCCTGGGCAAGTAGCGCGGATTTCTAGTTGTCATCAACAAGCCAACCAGGGAATCACCAGGTAGAGCTGTTAGCACATTTGACTTCAGAGGGGTCCAGGTGTTGTACAGCCAATAGAGACCCAATGCCCTACATGCTGCATAGTTAAGAATAAACTCAGGAGTAGATGCAGGTGTCTCATACCATGATTGCATAATTCTAAAGGCTGATAAGAATAAAAAATGCTCATTATGCAAAGGTGGACCAGGTCCAAATAACAAACATCCAAGCAAGGTCCATTTTCACAGAGAACACTGCCCATGTGCAAATGGCTAGCAGGTTTTCTTGCCTGAGCCATGAGGTCTATAGTATTTGAGCATTTCATTTTTTTAAATTTTTTTGTTTTTTTTATATTTATTTATTTATTATGTATACAATATTCTGTCTGTGTATATG
>LOEQ01001019.1:59981-70105 GCA_001685075.1 Bramus lutescens | reverse complement strand
ACCTTTGGAAGAGCAGGCAATGCTCTTAACCTCTGAGCCACCTCTCCAGCCCCAATATTTGAGCATTTTATAAGGGGAAGTTTCCTCCTCCTGGGTTTCCTGCACATGTTAGAATGAAGGCAGTATCTGCGGAGTTTAAGTTAGAACTAAGTAAGAATGCCTTCTTTGGTTGTTTGTACAATAAAATTAGGTGCAAATGGCTCTCATGGGGGTCAAGTTAGATGCTTGACAGGAGCCCTAACAAAGCACAGCTAGCAGGCCAAACAAAGGCTTTAACTTTGGGAGAGATAGGGTCCTCCCCTCAGTGTCCACTGTGTCTTATGTTCCCTGATCTATAACAGGCCCAGTTGAAAAGGAGTGGAGAGGGGAGCTTGGGGCAGACCAGACCCCACCTGTCTCTCTCCTTTCCATATTCCTCCATTTCCCCAAACACACCATTGTGGTCTGGTCCATAGCCTGGGGCTCACGTGCTTTGTTGTCCTGTCCCCAACAGGTCAATCTAGTCTCTGAGCATATCTGGTGCCAGGACTTCCTGGTGAGGAGCTTTTACCTGAAGAACCTGCAAACCAACGAGACTCGCACAGTGACCCAGTTCCACTTCCTGAGCTGGTATGACCAAGGAGTCCCTTCCTCTACAAGGTCGCTCCTGGATTTTCGCAGGTAAAACAAAGAGCAAGGTGGCAAACTGTGCAATAGGGGTATGCAGAGACAGGCCAAGAGCATGTGGACTGGGCCAGGTCTCGGGGCATAGCAAGTGCCTATATTCAATATGAGTTATCTTCCATCTTTAAGTGATGTTAAATGTGAGGAGGCAGGCATCGTAGAACTCTGGAAGTATGGTCAAAATTTGATAAGATTCTGCAACCCACCCAAGATTTATATTCCATAAAGTTTTGGCAATACATTTCTAATTTGGCTACTCATCTGCCAGCCAGGCAGAGGCCAGATTCTTGCCTAAGAAAGTCTACATCTAGTTAGCACATGAATGCACCGACATGTTTAGCGCAGTTCTCAAACTGGCAATCTTTTTAATGCACTGTACTTCTTGTTTGTTGCTCTAGTCAATCAGCCATCAGAAAAGAAAATAGACTGTCTCATTTCCAAGTGTCTTTGTTGAACTGTTGAGATGAATGCTAGGCTTTCTTACAGGGACATACTGACAATTTAAAAACCAAGCGAAATGAGGCAGGTGTGCTGTTTGCACGTTACACTGGAAGGAGGTTGGTGTCACTAAAGGGTTAAAAGTGCATGGCTGGGTATCCATGTCAGTTCTGTACTCCACATGTAGCTAACTGGAAGGCCACCCACCCACCACCTCTCAGACAAGCGGTGGAGAACCGGGGCACAGTGTTTTACAGAACATTGTGTCAGCAGCTGACATGGCAGGCAGTTCTCAGTACAGCACGGCTGAGAAGGCAGTGCTGAGGTGGTAATGGTGCCACGACCACCGTGCATGCCTGGATCCATAATGTTACAAATGCTTAAGCTTTTGATGATACACTTTGAAAAAGGTTTTGGGTGAGGCAGAGTTTCCCTATGTAGCCCCTATCTGTTCTGTTATGTCAGGAAGGCTGACCTAGAACTCACAGAGATCTGCCGGCCTCTGCCTTCCAAGTGCTAGGAATAAAACTTCTTCACCTGAATCATTCTTGGGAAAGAAATTCCATGAAATAGTTTGAGGAAAGACAGAAATTTGTTATCAAGGCCAGTGGCTCCTGCCCAGCTGTTGCCTCCCCTATAGGTACATTCAGAAACCCAAGAACATCCTAAATCAGCCATTGTCCACAGCTCCTTTCTTCTCACCCGAATTTCCTGGCCACTAGATGCTTCCCAGTACACACAGGATCTTAAGACACACAGCGAATCTCTTCTCATGCCTGGCAAAGTGGATGCAGCTCTGCAGCCTGCTATCCACCTCAATACCGTTCTCCAAGCTCATCCAAGGGGTTTGCACACATATGTGTATGGGCCATGTCTGTATTCATATATGGAATGGAACATACCCATATCCAGCCCTCGGGGGTCACAACACATCCTTGAAATCAGGATCTCCAGGTTTCCCCAACTCCACAGTCTAAAAAGACATGATCCAAGGCATGGTATAAAGAAAACAGACTCTCAGCCCAGTGTCAAACTGTAGTGAGGTAAAAGGCTTTAATTAAAGTCAGCTTGGGCAGGCCCCAGTAGCCCAGCTGAGGACCCTCTCACACCACTCTGGATAATTGGCACAAATGACCACTCCCTCGGGAATCCCTGCCTTAGAAATGAGTTCCAGTGCCAGCAGCTGGAGAGATAGGAAGCCACTTTGGGGGACCCCACTTGTTCAGGGAAGGGGGTTCTAGTCTTGGAACAATAGCCTAGCATTCTCAGCAGGCTTGGGGAGTTTGTCAGGCACCCCCCCCCATGTGTAATTAACTGTTTCTGAGCCCAGGGGAGCACACATTTACACTCTAAAGAGAAACTGCTAGGAGATAATTAGTCACATGTGAGGGCTTGGCTCTACAAACCTCTCTCCTGCTTCCTCTCTCTTTCTCTCTCTCTCTCTCTCTCTCTCTCTCTCTCTCCTTTCCCTCTCCCTCCCCCCTTCCCTCCTCCCTTTCCCTACCTCCCTCCTCCCTAACCCCTCTGCACTTCTTGCTGTGTTCCATGCATCCACTAATGCTGCTCACTGTCAAACCAACAAACCCTTACTTTGCCAGCTACCTAGCGGTGGCCAGTGTCATTTTTGTGATGTTGCAGCTAGTAATATGAGCCCAGTTGCATAGTCACAAAAGTGATCATTGGAAACTGTGACTGCTGCAGGGACACGGGGGCCCCTCTCTGAGCCTCTAACGACCTGACTTTGCTTGCTGTCCGTTTGCATGGCGACTCCTCCTCACTCAGTGACCAAGGGTTGGTTTGTATTGCTAACAGTTCCTTCTCTGGGAAATCCTCCTGCCAGAATTCATATAGTAGCATTTCTGCTCAATGTTGGAGACCTCGCTTACTGATGACTGTCTAAGACCAAAATGAGACAACCGTGTATTGCTCATCTTCACGAATAACCAGCACCCGCATCTCAGGTCCTCGGATGAACACATTGGCTCCATGTGTGACGTTTTTGCTTTTCTATTCATGGTATTCACACTGTAATAACCCATGATTCTTTGTTAATAAAGTTATAAGCTATACTGCCACAAGTATTTCCACCGTGTCTCCTATCTGGCCCTGGGGCTGCATGTAAATACGGCACAGGGTTGGTCTGGTGTGAGTATGAAAATTACAGTGAAATCTCGCAAAGGCCTCCTGAGGCAACCAATCTGAAGAAAACATACCTTGAGCATCCTGTAGAGGAAGATGGGGCCACGAGAGTGGTTATCTGAGTGGGAGCCACATAGCCTGGGTCACACTCTTACCTAGAGAGATTATGGGTATATTTTGCCAAAGTGGGTGTTGAGCAGTTAACGGTGCTCAGCCTTACAGATTCCCTGTGTTGTTTCTTGATGTGCATCTTGTATGCTTGGTCCCATCAGGAAAGCAGCACAGAGTAAACCTGAAGACTGGCCATCTTATGGGCATGCAGATGCTTTCCCAACCTACAGTAGCCAAGCATGCAGTGTGACCCAGGTCGTTTCTGTTAACCTAAAGAGAAAGGGCTTTGAGAGAAAAACCACCCAGTGGGCCTGGTCCTGGGTTTACTGGGCTTGTCCTGTCAGACAAGAGTTTCATCACAGCCATACCTCAGCCCTGTGCACAGGTCCTACCAAGCCAACAGCTTCATGCTCTGGCTTTAATACCCCTGTGTTTCAGAGCTGGAACTCAGTGGGGAACAGGGGACTTCAGCAGGAGAGGCTACTGGGTCTGCTTTCTAACATGGTTATTCTCCAAGCCTTTTCTTGGCATCCTGGTATGTGGGTGCTGTTGCTCAGGGAGTTTGCTTCTAATTTTTCACCTCTTTCTGTGTCTCATAGTGCACCTCACATCCCTGTCCACAAAAGGCTCCCCCAAAAGGGCCAGAAGAGAGCTTACTTGAGAGCTTTACCCTCATGGTTCTAAGCGCTCCCCCTCTTTGGAGCCTCCGTGGGTGGTCCCGAGGCTCTAAGATGCTGCAGGTTTTTACAGATTAGAGAGCAGCCACAGATCAAGTGTGGCTGAACAGAGCTTTGAACATGACCTGTCTGTAGGGGGGCGCATCTTATCCAGGCTCTGCATCTGCCCTTCAATTCCCACTTTGCTGGTTCCACTGTGGGGGAGGAGGGATTCAGACTTCTGTCAGGAGTACCTAAGTCCAGTAACACTGCAGTGGAAGTTGAAAAAAAAAGAAAGAAAGAGCCTTCTGCTATCAGGCTGCCCAACACTAAATTATCTACTCAGTGCATGGGCCCTAGGACACCGACTGCTGCATCCTCCAACAGGCCTCTCTGCTTGGACGCTTGCAGCCACAGCTGATTGATTTCTGCTCGCCACTAGCAATCACAGTGCTTTGGAGGCGAAAGGAAACGTGACATATTCCCATTTCTGGTTCAAGGGGAAACAGTTTTTTTTCTATGTTGTCAATTTTTTCTCCTTAATTTGAGTCTCATTGCAGGAGGACACATAGCACGTTCTAGAACACATCCTTCACATTTCCCCCTTCCAATAACTCAGACCCTGTCATTACTTGCCTTGATAAGAATATTTTGCTGGCAACTTGAATGTGCCTTGAAAAGTTGTGTAGTTGTTTCACTGAATTAAAAATAAATAGATCTTGGAGGCTATACTATGAATTGGAACCAGCCCTCCGGTTGAGATATGGTTTGGTCAACAATACCTTAAATATCTCACTGTTAGTGCTCATAACTGCTGGTATAAACTTGTACAGTGGAGTTATTTTTTAAAAACACTCCAATTTAGAAAAATAGAGCATCTTGAGCTCCTTGGAGTATTTGCCATAATTTATATACAGAGTAGCTAGGACTTTCAGGATGCCGTGTTTCGATATGATAACGTTATGTTTCAGTGTGATGAGCAGATTATTAGAAGTTTTGAGCATATAGCACTAAACTGGGAGCTTCTGCACAGGAGTCCCGTCACCAGAGTCACACACAGGGACATAACAGGAGGGAAGAGAGAGGGCCTGAGCCGGTGAGGCCAGAGGTGCAGACCTGGCTCCTGGTGCCTGTGACCCCAGCCTGGAGTTCACACTTGGAAGGGGAAAAAGGATCATGCACGGTGAATGTGCAAGGTGTGTTGGAAGAGATCGGTTACCAAGCTGCCCTAAAAGGAAAAAATCATTGCATTAGATATGTAAAATCTCCCTCTCTATGTCCCAGTTATTTAGGCATGTGGACCTTGGGGTGGGACTTGTTTGTGGTTGGATGATAGAAATTATTTAGGCATGTGGACTTTGGGGTGGGACTTGTTTGTGGTCGGACGATAGAATCTTGGCATATCACTATAACTTTCATCTCTTTTTATTTCAGAAAAGTAAACAAGTGCTACAGAGGCCGCTCTTGTCCAATAATTGTTCATTGCAGGCAAGTATAACTTTTACCATGGATTAAGTTTTGCTCTTTCAAAACATAGCAGATACAACTACAGTGTGGGCTGAGCTTTCTGACTGCCTGGTGAATGTGTATAGCTGTCTCTCTAAGAGAAGCCACAGCTATAAACTTAATTTGCCATTCAGTTTGGCTAGAGGAAGCTGTGGGTCTTTGCCACTACACATGGACTAAATAGTGCCATGATCTGTCTCTTATTTCTAATACCCACATACAACTGCCTTATTTTTTTTCTTATACTCTCATGGTGCCACAAAACCTTGAGGAACCATGTTCAAGCATGTACTTATCCCAATCATAAAGTGGAAAGTGTCTTGGGACACATTGGGAACAGTTTGTAAAGACAGAGATTAGGCACCAGCACCGCTCTGCTTTCAGTGGCTGAGACATTTGAAAAACTTTAGGGAGATTTCAGAAGAGTGTTTAAAGCAGCCAGCGTTCTGTATTCAGTCCAGTGGTCCTGTCTCTATTGGATTCCATGTTCAACTGTCCGTTGTCACACCCCACCTTTCTAGAACTCACAATAAACATGCCTTTCTACCTGGAAAGAAAAGAAGATCTGACCCTAAAGGTCAAGCATCAGATGCATGTGTGTGTGTGTCTCCTTTGCTCTCCCTCCCTCTAACTCTCTGTTTCCATTCCTCTCCCAGCCCCTCTTGAGAATGAGGAAGGGCTTGGCTGTTGGCTTTGCTGAGCCTGCTCACCCAGGATAGGCAGCCTTTCACTCTCTCTCCTTCTGTTGACAGTGATGGCGCGGGCAGGAGTGGAACCTACGTCCTGATTGACATGGTTCTCAATAAGATGGCCAAAGGTGAGAGATGGGATGGTGTTGCTATAGCAACACAGGGGAGCACTATTCACAGGAGGCCTTGAAAAAAATAGCCCATTGTTGTCTCTTTCCTGAGTCAAGTCTTGTTGAAGCTGTCTGCAGCAAGCATGAGATTTGTGGGGTTCGTCCTTTATTTTTGGTGGAATTAGCACACATGGTTGGGTCTACAATAAGGGTCTCTCCCATGCAGCTTGATGCTGGTGTGAGGAGGGGCAGAGGGCAGCCTTGAACCTTCAAATCCTGCTGCAGGTCAGAACGGCCTTGGAGTACTTTGTGTAACCTTCTGTTGCTGTTAACTGTTTTTCCAAGATGTGATTCAGTTTCCTGACTCCTTCACCTAAAAAACTGGTTCTAGCACCATCAGCATGTAGATGTGTTTTAGAGGAGTGTGTGTGTGTGTGTGTGTGTGTGTGTGTGTGCGCGCGCGCGCGCACATTCCTCACATAAGTGAAATAAGCACTCTGCTTCTGAGCTACACCCTTCTTAAGACTTCACATGGTTTGTGGGCCTGACATGTAAGGCCTGTGCCTCAAGAGGACCTCAGGCATTCCTGTGTTGGGTTTGAAGCTGTGTAACCTGCTACATTGGCCCAGATAAGATTTTCTGTATCTATAATGACCAAGCAGTTGTCCTTGGTCTGTGTAGGAAAAGAAGCCAGGGATAAAACTAAAAAGAGCTCAGTCACCCCTGAGGGTCTGCACCCATAGAACCAGATAAAGCTGCTGGGGAGGCCCAGCATCCGCCTGCCTGCCCCCATCTTGTGCCTCCTGACTGATTCATTCCATGGATCCTGGGAAGCACAGAGGGTGGCACTGTCCAGTCTCCCTCAGCTGTGAACAAGGTGCTCTGTCTGAATAAATGGGCATAGCACATGACACTGGAGTCGGGTGCCTGCCACACACCATGCTCCGCCCTTTGCCACCACAGCAGACCCTGACGGTAGCGCTGGGTTCCTGTGCATTTCACAAGCATGCTAGCATTCCTGACTCTGCTTTCCCCTGGCAAGAAGAAAAGGGAAGAGAGAGACAGAACAGAGAGGCAGAGAGAGCAGAGAGAGGACGGAAGGGGGAAGAGGGAAGAAAGGGGGAAGGAATGGGAGAGAAAGAGAAGGAAGGAAGGGCAGAAGGGTAGAGGTAAAGGAAGAGGGAGAGAATGGTCTGTCCTTGTGCCCCAACAGATCTGACGTGATAAAGCGGTGGTTCCCACAGAGGCCTGAAGTGCTAGCCCAGTGACCTGAACTTGTATCCAGGGACTTTTGGGCTAGAGCCAAGCGCTGCAGCCACCCTAAGGCTCCAAGCGTCCTGCGATGGCTCTGGGGCCATGGCTCTGTTCTCAGAGTTGCCAGGTTGGTTTAAGCCCAGCACCAGCAGCCCTGCTGAGCTACGTTTAGAACGGTACCTGGATGAGAGCCCTAGCAGGGTGCACATGTTCTGACGCTGTCTGGCAGTGGTGCTGTCTGGCAGGGGCAGAGCACAACCTTAATGCTTTTCTTAAAGCCTTCTTATCCATTCATGCAGCTCTGACTGATTTTAAACATCTTTTTCCCAGCAAATACGCAGTTATCAGTACTGGTAGCAATCAACGGACTTCATACTTCTTCCCTGATTGCCCATCCTCTACTTGCTCTTGTGAACATAATATTTTCCCTTTGTTACAGCAGAATTCCTCAGAGTGACAGATTATTTTAACTAGATATTTTTTCCTTAACTGTTTTTGGAAACAGTGTGCTATAAAAAGGCTCCTTGGCAAACATGTATTTCATGTGAAAAGATGGCAAACAGAGCAGGGGGAATGCTAAAGGTACCAGTCTAGTAGAGGCCACCGGGTTGGTGTGATCTGGCATGGGTCTTTAGTGACTCAAGGCCAGTCAGTCGGTTGGGCCCAGGGGGTGGGCTAACTGCCGCCCACTGGCCTAGGCCTGCCATTCGCTAGCTCCACTCTACCATGTAATGTCAGATTCCATTTAAAGTGTGGGCTTGGTGCTCACAATATAAGCCCATCCATGTGGAACTGGTCAGAGCCAGCAGGCTCCCTGCTCTCTGGGACCTATCACCCTCTCTCCAGTCCTGACCTGCTCCCATTCCCCAGGGGGGGCTGCAGTGTGAAATCCACTGACCTGAGGCCTGGCTGGGGTCTCACAGATCAAAGGGCAGGCAGCCCTCACAGACTGAGGTGGGCCTTTCCCAGGCCACCACTCCAAGAGGCCGCTGGGGTTTTGTCCTGGGCGGCTGGGATGCCTTTGTCTGGCCTGAGAAGCTGGGGGCCCATGTTGCCGACCCAGTGTTCATCAAATGATCAGAAGCCCAAAGACCTGGACATGCAGCCTTTCTTCCCAGTTCCCTTTCTTAAGAGAAATGAATTGCAGGAGCAGCAAAGAAAGCCTTTGCAAAGCTGGTTTGTGCAGCCACGCTGTCCTCAGAGTCCTCCACCCTGTGCACCCGCCCAGCTGCACCGGGCAGCAGCTCTCATTCACAGTCTGTCAGGGATTAAGGCCCCCCAGGCCTAACACAGGGGCTGTAAGAATGGAGTTGGAATAATTTAAGTTCTTTCTGTGTTGTCTGGGTTGTTAGCATGTAGACAATGATGCACTTGGAAATCAAAGTAAATGGACCCCGCTCTGGAAAGGCCAGGCTGCACATATGTGGTAGGGTTTGGAGTTGGCATTTGTACATTGTTACAGCGAATGTGTCTTCTACTCTGAAGAGATGCATGGCCCCTCCTCCTGAAGGGTTAGATTCTCACCTGGTCAGGTGTGCATTTCCAGCCCTGCTGCCGCCCAAGATTGTGCTTTCTAAGTTTCATACCAGCATTCGCATACCAGGGCTTCTTCCTATTTCCTTATGATGTTTGAGAGGTATGGTGAGGGGCCAAAGCTTCCGGCTGAGTCTCCACAGCTGCAGGAGCCGTAGAGCTATAGCATTCGGGATGACTCAGGCAGGGCCAGCACAGAACCAGCATGTGACTGCATGGTTTCGGCAACTTTGCTAGTGAGAGTTTGGGAGAGGCAAGGGTCTCTTGGCATCTGGTTTGAATAGAGGCAAGCATCTAGGTCTGCCTGTGCTATGGCCCCAATACATGCAGGGCAGGGCAGGTGCTTCTGGTTGGTCAGCTACAGGCTGGGACCTGTACAGTGTGAGGCTCTGACTTTCATCCCCTGCACCCATATGTATTAGAATAGACTCAGGCTAGTTCTCACTTTGATGTGAGATCCCATAGTCAAAGTGGGGAAGACTAGGTGTGTAGCCCCAGACTCCTCACCAGCCCAACCTGGTCCTCCAGCTACCACCGCTACCCCTGTGATGCCCTCTGTTATAAAATGTGCAGTCTGTGACTGGTCTAGGGAAGCCTGGAGTGCTCATCCTCCTGCATCTGACCGACTTCTTCAAGTTCACCCAGTTGTCACTTAGTTGGTCTTCACAGAACTGACCATAATCAGTTACAGAGAAGTTATAGTTACTAAGTTTTCTCCTCTGGTCCCTTTGCAGCTGTGAGCTGCTCCCTGGATGTGCAAGATCCGCTGGAATCCCTGGGTTTGGAACTTGTTTTGAGTATACATATAGGGATAGGATGGCTGGGTCAGGTGCCAGATCTGTTTCACGATGACTATCCTGCATTCCTACAGTGTTGCACAGGGTTCATTTTGCCTGTATGTGCTAACACAACTGCTTTGCTGGGTTCTACTTTTTAAGGTATTTACTCTCTCTCTCTCTCTATATATATATATAGATCTATAGATAGATAGATAGATAGATAGATAGATAGATAGATAGATAGAT
>LOEQ01001019.1:44765-59907 GCA_001685075.1 Bramus lutescens | reverse complement strand
GTGTGTGTGTGTGTGCTGAGCAAATTCTCCCTCACTTCCCACTCTCTCCTGTCCCTCCCCGTCCCACTAGTCTCTTCAGTTCCCCTAGATGCTTCACTTCTACTTCCATGTGATGCATGTTTGATTGCCGCAATGAGACAACACAAAGGCATGTTTCTGAGCCTGGCTTCATTCACTTAGGTCCACTGCAGTTACATCCCTTTTCCTGCAAACAACAAAACTTCATTCTTCATTAAGGCTCAAAAAAAGCGCCATTGTGAATGCCGCCCTGTCTTTGTCCATTCCTCTATTGATCGACACCTGAGTCGGTCCTGTACCTGAGCTACTCTGAATTCTGCTGCAGTAAACACTGATGTGCATGTTGGCCTGGAGCCCTTGCATAAATTTTGAAGGGTGCTAAAGCTTATCATATGGAAGACCTATTGTTAATATTTTTTGTTTGTTTTAGAAACCTCCATGCTGAGTCCCCAGGGACCGATTGGTTTGTGTTCTCATTTGCAGTGCATATGGGTTCCCCTGTGCCCAGCTGCTAGCCAGCATTTGAAGTTACTTATTTTCTTAATGACTGCCATTCTGTCTGTTATTTTTCTATTTGGGGTGTTAGCCCTCCTGGTGTGTATGGAACTATCTGACTGTGGTTTTGGCCTGTGTTTCCCTCCTAACTAGTGGCATTCAGCATGTCACAGGCTTGCTTCCCACCCATATATCATCTCAGGGGACATGGTGGTTCATTCCTGTGCCCGTCTGTGAGGTGGAGCTGTTTGTTTTCTTGAAGGGGTTCTTTCTATATTCTGAATATTGATCGGAATCAGACATATGACTGGCACTTTATTGCTTCCCACCTAGTAGTTTGTTTTTCCCTCACTGTCTTCCTTGTATTCTTTGTTGCACAAAAGTATTCAACGTTGTCTGACTTATCTTTTTAAATGGTCCCCCAAAATCTTTTCTTCTGTTGCTGTGTGTTTAACATCAGATCCAGGGCCACAGAGAGTCCTCATTTTCCTATAAGAGAAGTTAACTTCCAGCACCAGGCCTGTGCAGATGGAAGCCTGCCTTGGGAGCTAAGAGTAATCACAGCCTAAAGAAATCCCTGAAGTCTAGTGAGCAGCACAAACTTATACAATACAACACTGTCTCCTGTAGGCAGGGACAAGACATATTCCCCAAGGAATAACGTATGGTTCCTTGCTCATCTTTAAAGGTGGCACCCCTTGAGAGCTACACTATTCAGTAAGTAGCCACATGTACCCATGGGAGCTTAAAAACATGGCTGGTGAGATGGCTCAGTGGATAAAGGCTCTTATCACTATGTCTAACAAACTGAGTCTGATCCCCAGGACCCACAGGATGGAAGGACAAACAGCCCTTCCTCTCACCAGGCACAGGTCCTGCCTCTGTGGAAGCTGCTGGGCTAGCCTCCTTGCCCCATTCTACCCTCCAGATCTCCCTCCACAGAATGTAGTGTAGTGTCAGACAGAAGACCTTATCTGCCCATCTGGGAGGCCCTCTCAGTCACTGCCTCCAACTCTGGGACCTCCCTGGCTCTTTCAGTGCCACAGAACTTTAAGATTTATTTTTATGCCCATGAGTATTTTACTTGCATGTATGTAAGTGCACCCTGTGCATGCCTGACATGCATGGAGGCCAGAAGAGGGCAACACTCCCCGGAATGGGAGTTACAGGTAGTTGGGAGCCACTAAGTGTATTGTATGCTGGGAATCAAAGACAGGGCCTTTGCAAGAGCAGCAAGTGCTCGTCACCACTGAGCCAGCTCTCCAGCCATACACAGGAACTTTTCATGTGTCCTTGGCATGGGCATAACCTCCCTCCCCATCCTTTATGGAGCCCACTGACACTCCTGATCACTGGGTTATAATCACAGTGATACTCACACTTTCAAATAGGCAAGCTTCAAGCATGGAGGTGCCATGCCAATGAGTTCAGAGGGAAGGCGTTCCAGTGTCACTGTGTCAGTCCAACACTGAGCATGTATGACCAACACAGCATTCCCACACCGTGTTTGCAGTTTCCAGGTGACAGGAAGTGCTGAGAAGAACTGTCACAGAGCTCAGGGAAGACCCCCAGACCATTTTTCACAGGACTGCAGGGGATCTGACTACTTTATTGTACGTTGGAAGTAGGTCTTGAGAACTTTGATGCCTCTCCCAAAGGCCTCCAACTATCCAAGGTCAGCTGCAGAGACCTGCTCTTCCTAAAAAGATGCCAGAGCCCACCAGGGCAGAGCTGTAGAAGTTGGCCTTTGATGTGTGCCAGGGAGAGAAGGAGGTCAGGGGGACTGCCCTGGACCCTAATGAGCCAACTGAGAAGAAGGAGCAAGGTCAAGAGTGACTGAGAACAAATCCGTTTCATTCTCGCAGCCTGGAATCACAGGAAGGGAGGCAGCCTATCTGGGTGTTCATGGAGCTAGGACTGCTAATGGTGAGCACAGGAGGGCTAGCGGATAAAAGCTGGGGTAGAGGTAGATAAGACTCACCAAGGAGACTATGGGAGTAGCTGGTCAGCTGGTATAGCATCGGAGGGTTGACACAAAGGCCGCTGTCCATGGCCAGCTCACATGTGGATGAATCTGGTTTGGACAGACAGATGGGACAGGTTACAGGGAAGCAGGAATGATTCAAGTGTCAGCAAGAAGAAAAAGGCATAGATGGTCACAACCGGTCTTCAAAGTAGAGATGACTTGTCACCCAGCTCCAAAGATTTCAGACCCAAAGAGCCAGAAGAAGTGATGAACAAAATAGAAGGAGCCCCGCCTCTTTTCTGCAATGGTCATCCATCTGTGTACTGTGTGGGCCAGGCCCTGTGTGGGTCCCCTGCTTCCCATGTGCTCTCTCAAAGTCTCCTCTGAGCTGCTAGGTGCCAGAAAAGGTGACCAGCCATTGGGGGTGACATCACTACTGCCTGGAACCCATACCTTGGAAGCTGGGAGCCAGACGTGTTCCAGACCAAAAACAAAAGGGAGTTCTAGTACATGGCTGTCTACTGTGGAAACTCCTTCAGCCAATAGCCTTTAAGATACCAGCCCACTTTGGGCGTGGTCTCATGTACTAGAAAAGCGTGCTCAGCCCTCTTTGTTGCTGGATTTGGTTCCAGTTCCCAGCACATGCAGAGAGGACTGCAGATAGCTACCCTTACTGTGAGTTTATTCAAATAAATAACCCTTTGTTCTACTCCACTCCGAGCTATTGTGGAACTCTTTGATGTGACTACACCTGTCCCCTCACAGCCCTTAGACAAAGAAAATGCTTATTTACTAGGAGGGGCTAAGGCTACCATGTCCACATTGTAGTTCTGTGCAGGGATCTGCTGAGCAGCAGGAAATGGCGGTGCCTCTGCCTCACACTCCATTAGCCCCTCCCACATGACAACCACCTAGCAGGGTTCCCTTCCAGAGGTCCAAACGCCTTCCTCCCAGCAGGTCTATTTCCTTTCAGCTGCTTCTCACCTCAAAGCATTGGTTAGTCTGTCTAGTCCAAATTCATGCTTTCTCCTCCCCACCCTAGGGCTCCCAGGTGCCCATACCTTACACCAAGTTCCTCTTTCCCCAACAGGGTGCCATGCCTGTAGAGAGCAATTCTAGCCCATCCATGTTTGATGATACCGTGTCCTTAATTCTTGGGCCATGGCAGCTGGCCTGCAGTGTTGAGGAGGATTTAGCGTCACTGTCAGGAAAGGGCAACCCTAGGAATTCAGAGTGGCTATGTCACTGGAGCTGCCATTAGTGTCACCTCTGTCACTTTGTGATCTTCCCTTGAATTCCCTCCACATCACAGAATTACTTGTGAGAACCCAGAGCAGTCAGGATCTGCACAGTATAGTCAGAGGCTCCAGAAGCAGAGGGAACACTGCTAGGCATTCTGCGTATTCTCCATGCCCCCTATTCTGCAACAGTATAGGGTGGGAACTTCAACAGTTGTTCTCAGAGCTCTAGATTTTATTAAACTTTATTGTAAAGATCTAGAAACTCCTCAGTTTCTCTAGACCAATGACTTAGAATTTTTTCAAAAGGAAAAAGTGGTGTCCATTTATTCTGTCCTGATAGTTTTGGTTTTCAAATGAATACAGAGCAAATATGTCTCCTTAGAGCCCCAGATATTTTGCAAAATAGGCTATAAGTTATCTAGGTCAGAAAGAAAAATTCTTTTGGCTTGTATTTTTTGGTAAGTCTTTAGTTAGAATCAGCTATAAAATATATGAAATGGAAACTGCCCACCACAGAGGCCAGGAGAGAACAAAGTGCAGTGGAGGGTGTAAGAACAGACATGCACATGGGCACACATATGTGCAGGGGTACATATGAAGTGCAGAGTGTGAGGCTGACATACACATGGGCATGCATGTATGTGTGCATGTGGAGGTATATATGCAATGTGAGGTCATGAGGTGACTGACATGGGCATGCAGGGATGAAGGGGTAAATATGCAATGTGGAGGTATGGGCAGCCATACAAGTGACACACATACATGTATGTAGTGTGTAGTTGGTGTCAATATGCAGCATGTCAGCCCAACTGCAGGAAAAGCAGACATTCTTAACACATCCACAGCATCCCTGGACCTCGTCATTTTGAACCCAGCCCTGTGCTCCTGAATGTGAAAGGGATATGCATGGGTTCTGGTTATATCCTGCACCCACTAGATCCATGATAAGTCTGATACCGAGGGCTGATTCAGCTCTGCCAACTGCGAGCCTTATGCCGAGAGAACCATATGAGGATCTCTGCTCATGTCCCAGGATGGAGATAATTTCCTTCTTTGTGCCTTTTAGCATCACAGTGGTCTTTCATTGCTTTAAAATGTATTTGGCTCTATACAGACTGAGCAGGTTGTATTTAGAAATATATGTGTATTTACATATGCACATACACATTTGATTAAAAATAAGAAGCCATAAAGCTAAAAGAGAACAAAGGGGTATATAAGAAAAATGAGAGGGAGGAAAGGGAAGGGAGAAATATTTTAGCTCTATTATAATATCAAAAAATTATGAATTTACTAAGGAAAGTCCATTGCCTCAGTTTCTTCTAAGACTAATATCAGAATTTTTAAGGATTATTTTTACTTTGTGAGTGTGAATGTTTGCATGTGTACTACATGTTTGCAGTGCCAGATCAGTTCAGAACTCCTTGTGTAAGGTCTCCTAGGATCTAGAATTACAGACAGTTGTTAGATGTTATAGCAGTCCTGGGAATCGAACTCTTGTCCTCTGGAAGAGCAGCTAGAGTTCTTAACCACTGAACCATCTCTCCAGCCCCCAGTGGAAGCATTTGACTCCTGCAGAAAGAGGGCCTTCCTGTTCTGAACGCTTGATACATGATGTCTTTCTAGTTTCAAGGGGGGAAAGAATATACTGTATCCTAGCAGTGTGTAGAACCTTGCGGGTAAAAACATCCACAGGAGAAGCCACCCATGCTTATTGAGTTACCCTGTGAAGCACACTGCTGGGGCATCTAAGGAATGACTCCAGGAGCCCACCTCACTGTGGTCACTTGGAATAAGACGAACTAATGACTTTAGCTGAACCACCTGGCTCTAGCTTCCAATAACCAAACTTAAAGGGGATCAAAGCAAATCTTATAAAGACACACCAGGGGCATTTTTGCTCAGTTTGCTTTATACTCCATTATAAACACAGCAGAGTGAGAGCTTCCTAGTGGAGGGGATTTTATATTGAGCAAGGCCTACATGTTGTGTGAGGGTCCAGGATGCAGCACTGGACCATTCAGCTTCCCATCCAGCAGCTATGTATGTTTGTGGACATGCTTGTCACAATGGAGTCCAAGTAGTGCCCAAGAGGCCATCGGCAGGCAGACTTGGCCTGCTCTGAACCCTTCCTGGCACCTGCCTATCCCTCAAAGATTCTGAACAGAGTCCTACTAAAGTATGTCCACATGCTTCAAATAACTAACTACTCTTAATTCTGGCATTCAAGAAGACATCAGTCATCCACATCTGGGAGGTCCCTACATCCTAGCCAGACTCTGGAAGGAGGTGTTTCTGAAGCATCAGGCAGTGTTGAAGGTCTCTATCCTGCTTTATCATGTAACATCCCTTCAGGACCAGGGCTACTAGAAAGGGTTGCTTCATTCTGCTTGTTTAAAAGTTCAGTTTCAGGGGGGCCATTTTAAAGCCCATGTCCCAGGTGATCCCTTCATCACACCATAGAAGGATCAAGAAGTGGGTGCTTCATGCTGAGCCCAAGCCTCCCAACTTCAAGGTTCCTGGGCCAAAAGCTGAAGTGTCACCCTGTGAGCTAAGCCATCACGTTTCACCTGCAGCCAGGGAGACCACAACTGGCCAGATTGAGTTCTCTGTAAAATTTCATTGTAAAATGGCAGCCAGCATCTGCTGTGCCTTGTGAGTTATACAGGAGGACTGGCCCACAGCCCCATGCTCACCCCCATCACAGACAAGCAGGAAAACAAGGGGACAAGGTCAGTGTCTGTGGTTCCACGGTCTTCCTTTGTTTCAGAAAGGTACCTCAAAGGCCATTATTTTAGTAGTCTTGACCATTCCGATGAGACTGTGTTCACTAGAGCTGGTGATCTTCCTGTGACGGCCTGGGTCACGGCCTGCCTTCTACACAGGAACACCACTGACAGCTCGGGTGCCCAGGACAGCTGCAGATGCACAGTGTGGAAGAGATGACCTTAGATGTTTCTAAGCTTCACTTCTAACTTGGTGGCTGAGGCACATGGGCAAGCTGATAACTTGCGGCAGGAGATGCTACGTGTTTTCCCAGTTATGACTCTCCAAAGTCCTCAGCATCCTGCACTCAGCAGGGTCCATGTTCGATCATGTAGCCAATCACTCTGACCTTGGACAGGCTGCTGGGTCTGATGAGTCTCCCCTGCCTCATCCCTGGGGAAGGAGAGAGTTCTTGGCCCACTTTGCCATATTCTGCTAACAATGTGATAGCCTATGGGCTACCTCTGCATGGGGCCTACTATTAGGAGGTGGACCTAGTAGGAGGCTGTTCCTGCTCCGACTCCCACAGCATTCTGGGTTATTCATCCCAGTGGACACTTCCTTCCCCATGCTCACCCGCAACAAGCTCTCAGGCAGGCTGCTGCCTGGCTCAGCAGCTGTCCTCCACAGCGAGCATCTCGAAGTTCTCGCCCATGACCCCTTTATGCCTGAGGAATTTTTACAGCATCCCAGACATACAGACATATCAGAAAGGTATACAAACCAAACATTTCCTGGAAGTGAATCATAAAGAAATATATTTTAAAACAAC
The DNA here is from genome assembly GCA_001685075.1 of Bramus lutescens. Lineage (NCBI taxonomy): Eukaryota > Metazoa > Chordata > Mammalia > Rodentia > Cricetidae > Bramus > Bramus lutescens. Next base: position 52,649 of record LOEQ01001019.1, on the reverse strand, counting down.
TCTTTGGTAATTGTTTAATTTTGTCATTTGTTGAAGACTAAAGAAAATTTGCATGCTAGTGTTTATTTTTACATAAATAACTGTTGGCTGAATATTTGATACTGCAGGGCATAGAGCTTCTTCAGTCTTTCTAGAGTTGGTTAATATTTTGATTTTAAAATTGTCAAGGCCAAGAACATGGCTTCTCATAAATACACAGTAGAAAAGAACAGAAGTATGTTTAGAATCACATCAGGAATTGTTGGAAATACTATCCTAATTCCAAGCCAAAATTCCTTTGACAATTTTATTTGAAAGTCAAGTCAGCAACTCAAACAGAATCTTTTTAAAAAACATTTAAACATTCTAGCATAATTTAATCCAAAGATATACTGATTTCCTCCATGCTGAGGATTGACATTAGGGAAATATTTTTAAAATCTTTGCTTTCCATAATTAACCCACTATTAAGTAAGAGCAGACAACTTTGCATGTGGAATAAAAACATTGTAGTTCATGACACATAGCTGTCTCCAGTGTGAGCCAAGGCATTTCAGGTGGAGTTCTCTGTTAGTTCTCTTCCAGCATCCGTAAGCACCAGGCACTCAGAAGGTGCACACATACATTCAGGCAAAGCACTCATATACATAAAATAAGAGAATAAGCTCAGTAATAAAGGATGGCAAAATAGAAATAGAAGAGTATGCATTAAATTAATAAGGCTGAGATTCACACCTCAAAGTCTGCCTAAGGGCAGCCATCATCACCTAGATGGGTGCTGCCTACCAAAGATGCAGTTCTCTGTGAGACTGCCTAGCATGAATGCAGCATGGGTACCGTTTTTTTTTCTTTCTTTAGATCTAGGGCTCTCATTTTTAGAAGGCAAGGAATTGTACATTTAAAAGCCAGTATAAGCCATGAAAGATCAGTCTAACCTTTCATATTTTAAAGAGAAAGTAATCCTAGGCAATCAAGATTGAAGTGTGTGTGCTCTTTCCTATGATTTAGTGTATCCTTTAAGGTCACACACACACACACACACACACACACAAGCTCTGGCTGCTGGTGAGTATTTATGCAGGCATCTTATAACAATTTTTCAGTCCAGCATTCTTGAATTAATGCTAATGAAAGCTGCCCTGGCCTTATTTTTCTATATGAACACTGGAATTGCAGCTGCCTGCCAAGCTGCTGAAGGATGAGTGTAATAATTTTCAATTGGCCTCTTCGCCCAAAGGGAGCCCGATAGCAGGAGATTGGCAGATGCAGTGTGGATTATCTTGTGCACTGAGCTCAGCCCAATTTGTGATTTGTTGCAGGTGCTAAAGAGATTGATATCGCAGCGACCCTGGAGCACTTGAGGGACCAGAGACCAGGCATGGTCCAGACAAAGGTACTGTCAATCAATCCTCTGGGACTTTAAATGTATTAAAGGTACCTCTCCACACAATTTTCCTGAGAGCAGAGACGGGGATGAAGCTGAACTTACATAAGCCATACACAATGACTCTAGTCCAGGTGGGCATCATCCCAGCCAGCCCCCAGTAAGCGAAGGGACAGGGGCTCTTCCCAAGAGGTTCCTGGAGCTGCTCAAATGCTTTCAACATCTAAGATTCAGTTATACCCAACGAGTTAAAACCCAATGTATTACTCTCTGCCAGGTTTAGCAGAGGGGAAAGAACATGACACGTCAGAAGGTGTTTGGACTGGGGATAGAACTTAGGGCCTCACACGTGCTAGACAGGCACCACTAGATGGGTACCACCAAACCATACCTCCAGTCAAGAGCTACCTCTTTATAAAAGCGACAAACCCCAGACAGTATCTAGGGAAGCTCCTCTAAACACTCTGTCTGCCTTCATCCCCAGCATCCTGAACCACCATCTTGCAGTGATCTCTGGGAATAAGGGCACCAGACCAACTAGGTCTGAAAAGTAACTCAGATTTAGCGCAGCATGGCAGGAAACAAAAGCTTTGTTTCCAAGTTCACAGAACTAGCTGAGTGGCTGTGCAACCTCCCATTCTCTAAACGTTCCAAAAATGTCTAACTCCCATGACAAAACCCTCACTGACTATCCCAAAGACGAATGTATATCACAGGACACGGATCTTCAATGTTGGTGTGTTCCTGACCCCAGAGGACACTGACATCCACAGACTTGGAAAGTTGCCCTTATGAAATTACTGCTGCAACTCAACAGTATCTCAAGTTATAAAAAAACTCTTACTAATGGGAGGTAGAGGGTGGAGAGATGGCTCAGGTGTTTAAAGAACTGGCTGTTCTTCCAGAGGACCCAGGTTCAATTCCCAGCATCCACATGGCAGCTCACAGCTGTCTGTAGCTCCAGGGGATCTGACACCCTCACATGCAAACAAAATACCAATGTACATAAAGCAAAAACAAATAAATAATTAAAACTCTTACTTGAGCAGGAGGAACAAGGCTCCAGGGCTCAGTGCTTTGCTATCAGGGTTTTCTTGGGCTCCATCCTTAGCACTAGAGGAAAAATTCTTTCTGACTATGGGCACCCCTATGAGGTCAAGCTGACCAGCACACTCTGGACCAGGCATCAGTCCTTGGCGCTACAACCTGGTCCTTAGTGCATGATACAGGTCTATTTAATCCCTCTGTGGCACGTGGTAGTTACTAAGCCCCTACTTTCTGCTCAACTATTAAGAAGTGGACTCCTTAGTCTCTGCAGGAGAGGTGCTGAGCCTGACAACATTGGATTGAATAGGTTTTAACTGGGTTTATTTCTTAAAATCCCTCCCTGAGTTGTCTGGCTGGGTCTCATTGCCAAGGTTAACTGGAGCTCTGGGGTGAAATCAACCTGATGCTCTTATGAGGTCACAGAGGTGTTGCAAACAGGAGAGCAAGGTCGCTTATGGTCCCTGAGATTCCCAGTGGAAGCCGCAACTGCCAAGTTCTTCCTCCTGGATGTGGACTGTGCACTAGGCAGGATCTCTGCTGCCTGGCCTTATTTTCCCCCACAAGGTGGGATCTTATTGTGAATGAACTTTTTAAAGTACATTTTGTCTATTCCTGGGTTTTATCTCAAAGTTTGAGCTTAGTTTAAACTTGTAAATGCAACGGGGCTGGAGAGACAGCTCAGTGGTTAAGAACACTTTCTGCTCATACAGATGACCTCGATTTGATTACCAAAACCTATATCAGGCCTCTCATCACAGCCTGGAACTCCAGCTCAGGGAGATCCAGCTCCCTCTTCTGGCTTTTGCGGACACCCGCGTATATGTATACATATATATTCACACAGACACACACATATACACATAATCAATTGGATCTTTTTAAAAACAACTAGAGAAATAATGCAGAAAACATCTAGACACACACACCCCCACTCAGCTCATGCCAATATTAACACCTTCTGTAACCACAATGCAGTAATTAAAACCAGGGCTTACCATTAGATCACCAGACTGAGCAGCCCACACCCACAGCTGTGCGTACCCTTAACCTCTTGTAGAAACAGTTGTTCCAGAATGGCCAGGCATGGAACATCCCATCCCCTCATCTCCTTTGCTCTATGATGGATTAATGATCCATAAACATCTTTTGGCCAAGCTCCTTAAATGTCCTTTGGTGATCCATACAGCTCGATGTGTCAGGCAGGACCACCAGGAGGTAGATTTCCTCCCCAGGGAACCGAGCCCCAGTGTGTCTGGGGTCTCCCCGCTGCTGACTGAGCATTTCCCCTCCATAGTTGCTCAGGGTCCAGTGGGAGACACCTCAGTGCCCTGGGGCCATGTGTATGTCTGTCACTGTCTGGAGATGTGAGGCTACCAGGACGGGTGTGTCACAGGAGGGTGGCTATTAGTGACAAGTGACCCACAGGCTTTGTGCCCTTGGAAAGGAGGGCCACCCAGCTGTGAGAGGTCATGTTGGGCACCACCCTGCAGCAGGCAGCTCAGAACAGGGTACTGTAGTGGTCAGAAAGCCAGGGACACCTTGACCCAGGAATACAAAGTGAATCTGGCCTCTGGAGCTGCATTCTGTTTTGGGGAGCTTACCAGAAAAGCAAGCCAATCTCTTCTGTGTCACTGTGAACCTCCCAGACAGCTCAGAGTGCCCAAAATGTCAGCTCTTTTTATGAGGGATCCGCACTAATCCCAAGGGAAAGCATATGCCAGAAGTAGAGGTGGCCCATATATCTCAAGAAGAAAGCCATTCAGCTCTCAGATGTCAATATCTTGTTGCCAAAGTCTGCTTGATGAAGTCCAAGTCAGTCCCCCGTACCAGCCCAAGCTTCAGAGCTTTGGGGGCAATGGCAATTATCATACTGATTACTGTATTATTAATGATGATACTGGCCATTGCTATGTAGCGTGTCCTCACTTCCGCCCAGTGCTTACAGTATGTAACTCTAAAGCCCACATGCTGCACCCTTGCAGCCACCTCACAGGCTGACACAAGGCTCACGACCAAGTTTGCCCCTTTAGCCTGCTCTCAGGTGAACAGTGACAGGATCTGTCTCCTCCCTCAGGCTGCAGTTCAGAGATGGAAACCTACCCTCAGGTCCATGGCAACACAAACGTCACCACCTTTCCCCAGGTTCACTTTATGAACCTTCTCTCTGAACTGCGGTTTCAAAAAAAAAAAAACAGAAAACTTACTGGGGTCAAACAGTACCATACTGTCTAACACTCCTCACACAAGCTGAAAGCAGCCCATGGGCATTCAATTTCCTTGAAGGTACTTGATCATGCCCATCATTTGGATCTGAGGAAAGGTAAGGACATTAATTGACACTGATCATGAGCCTGGAAGGGCCAGAGACTCTTGAAAGCACATTCTCTCTGTTAAAGCAAGTAACAGCTTTTCTCCGTAGAATATAGGCCACTCACACATACAAAAAGCAGCTAACAGATGCCTGCCAGAGCAGCATAGACAGAGAAGAGACACAAGGACATGCAAAGGCTTGGCCACCTCTGATGATTTAGCCAGGATGAAGAACTCCAATAAGGTGCCTGCTATTTGCTGCCAATTTGCACCTAGGGCAGTTACTCCTTTTTCTGACTTGAAGAAGGGAGGCAAGGTGACAGGAAGAGCCACATACACAGCATCCTGGCAGGGCTCAAGTTAGTCCCTACCTCAGCTGTGTTTGTTATGGAAGCAGCCTCCCCTCCCCAGGGCCCAAGCAAGTTGCCATAGTAACTAAAGGCTTTAACCCTTTCCTTCCTCTGGGTTTGGTTGAATTTGGATTTTGTCCTTAGTGTAGGTTAATTGTGTTAAGGAAGGGCTTCCTTGGGGTGACCCTGCACACTAAAATACTCTCCTCATGTTTACCTAGCTCTCCTACTTTCTCCTTCCACAGCTTTAATCATCTCCTTTTTAATTTCACATCCTGCTTTTTCTTTCTTCCACTATGAACAAAAGCATGGATCACTTCTTCCTGTGAGACTGGCTCATTTCTTTTAGTAAGTGGTCTCGTGATTTCCCTATGTAGCCCAGGTTGTCCTTGAATTCATGATCCTCATGCCTCAGTCTCCTGAGTGCTAGGATTGCAGGCAGATGCCACTACACCCCTAGCCTAAGATATTTTCTCCTTTACTTATCAGTTCTAGAGAAACAGTGACGAGCCTATCCTACAACCCAGAAGTAAGCACGCTGTGCTTATCAAGATGGGCACATGTGAGGATATGTACGAAAGTGTGCAAGTAGATGCCTGAGTGAGTGTGTGTGGATTAGTAAGAGTGTGCATGAGTGAGTGTGAGGTTGAGTCTGGTGGGGTGTGGTCAGAGATGTGAGTGCATGGGTGCGTGGGTGTGGGGAAGACACGTGTATGGGGAGAGTATGTGAGTGAGTGTGGTGCTAACGTATCTAAAGGGTGTGCGGGCAGGTGTAGAAGTGTGTGTGAATGTGTGCGTGTGAATACATAGTGCTCAGTGCCCATGCGTCCTTAGCATCCCATCTCTGCATTCTGACATTTTGACTGCTGTCCCACAAGGCCACCCTTCCGACATCCTGACTGCCTTCTCAGCAGTGATACGAGATGTAGATCCCAAGTCCTAGAAAGGGGCCCTGGCCTCCGTTGTGCTCTGCCTTTCCAGACAGGCTGTTTGGACCAAGAGGTGATGATTCTGTCAAGTGTATGTGGATCACACTCTGAAGTGACCTGACCCACTTTTTCACATCCTACATTACAGAAGCTTGTCAGTTCTCTGTCTCCCTCTCCCTATGTCTGTCTGTCTGTCTGTCTGTCTGTCTGTCTGCCTGCCTAACCTTTTCTTTCTCTCTCCCTCTTTCCCTGTCCCTCCCTCCCTTCTCAGAATCTCTATTCTTCCTTCTCTATCTCTCTGTCCCTCCTTATCATTCTGTCTGTCTTTCATGCTAGGATTCTACATCTCTGTCTAACTCAGTCCCCACCTATCTATTCCTACACAATGGCCATCCCTCCTCTCCTGGTTCTGTCCTCAAAGCTAGGAGCTAGTCTATCATTGTGAAGAGGGGCACCAGTGACACAGAGAGACATGGGGTCTTAGGTCCTATTTAAACACCTCCTGGGAAGCACCTCCTGTCAGGTGTGAAGACCTCACTCAGGGTTGTAGGTACTGGCATCACACTTCACTGAAGCTCTCATTAGAATGAGGGATGACAGTTGTCATAGCAACCACCTAAGCCGAAAGAGTCAAATAGTAAGCACAGGTATAACTGGTCTAACTGAATAGCTGTCCCCCTGCCCTGCAGTCTCCAGACCACAGCAGCCAGGAAACACATGGTATCCAAGGGCGTGGCGGCTCCGTGAGTGCACTCTTTCCCTCCTGACCAGCTCAGCTGGACCACACAAGTATCCTTCCATGTTACAGGCTGGCCTGAAAAGAGGTATTTTTCCTTACCCAGCAATGCCATACAGCAACACCTGCTCCAAGTTGAGCTTCTCCAGGTGTGGAGCAGAACTGGAAGAGAGCATAGGATCTGCTTTCTATAAACAGAATATTGGTTGCTTTAAAAACTACTCCTTTGATCAGAATAACTCGGTGTTCTTTCTGATGCCCTGCTGCCACATGCCCAGCTAACACCAGGAAGCAGACGGTTCTTCCTGCTCTGGCAGATCCAGTCATTCGTCACGTGTTCTATTCCCTAGCTGCAGCTTCCACTGATTTTTAACATGTTTTGCTGAACATAGATTCCTATTGCAATTGTACTTCCCCTCTGGACCCCAGTCCCTGGAATCAGGTGGTGCACTCCAATTGTGGGCACAGTAAAGGATGGTGGACACATACCAGTGAGTGCAGTGTTTGGGAGACAAGAATCAAGGCTGGCCTGAAAGAGAGCCAGTTACAGGGCAGCAGGGAGTGAAACCCTGTGTCAAAATAAAGTTACCATAGGCCACTGAGGGTCCATGTGTGGTAATCGCATAGTAGAGCAGGGACTGGCAGCAGACATAGCCACAGGCCACTAAAGGTCCTAATGTGTAATACCGTGGTGAGGGAGGGGCGGGGCTGCATGCACACTGGTTCTGGTTCTGCAACAAGTTTGCAAGCGTGTTCAGAGCTGCACACCGTCTGTGCCTGTTACCTAGGGAACAGCATGCACAGATTAGGCTGTCTGTGACTTCACAGTGTGATCAGCCAATGTTTGATACCACCACAGCTTTGAACCACAGGGTCTGCAAGTCCTTTGTAGAGGCTGAGAAAGAGGAAGATGACCAGTCACCTACCATCTGACCTTGAAAGGAGACAGGCTGGCTCTCTGCTCTCCCTCAGCCATTGCTCTTCACAGAGCATAGTCCTCACCATGATGCTCCCATGGGTGCTCATCAGCTGGATAACAGCCCTGTCCCTTTCCATTGTTAGTGGGTAGGGAGTCACTGTCTTAAGAGGTCCTTGGAAGGCAGGAGACAGCAAAGCTAAGTTGGCAGTAGCCTGTGTATTTCAGAAGCA
>LOEQ01001019.1:29189-44705 GCA_001685075.1 Bramus lutescens | reverse complement strand
ACAGCCATGGCCAGCTGGCATCTGCATCCACTCCCCACTCCACCTACTGAGGCACTTGGATGTGGTGACACATTGCAAAGACAAGGGGTGCCTTACCTGGTGACTCCTGTCCCCACCATGGCTAAGGAAGTGCCTCCAAGCAACGGCAGCAAGGCTTTGCAGCCCCCAAATCCAAGGGACACCACCTAGGTCAGCAACTGAAGAGCCCTCCTTCTGACAAGTCTGCTTCCTAAACAGTTTCTTCCAGGCTCTGCCTGGGATGGGAAGAGGGCTTCTTCTACTCACCATCATTTCTCACTCATCTCTTCCTTAGGAGCAGTTTGAGTTTGCACTGACTGCTGTGGCTGAAGAGGTGAATGCCATCCTGAAGGCCCTTCCTCAGTAGGGCACTGAAGCTGGTGGGACCATACCACAAGTGCTACCAGGACCACAGCCGGAGGTCATTCCTGCATCTTCTGTGTAGTAACAGGGTCCGTCAGTCATTGCAGGTGGCTAGTCATGTGTGTTTGTGTTTAACCTAATAGCAGACGTATGGAAACACCTAGTTAAGAGGGAAGGACAGACCCAGCTTCTAAGTGCCACAGTTTTGACGAAAGTTCCTTTCCCCTAAAGCACACTTTCACATTTTCACATCAATGACACAGTAGTTAGAAATCCACAGTGGCCTCAGTGGGAGCGTGCTTACATCTATAAGTTGCTGGAGAGGGGATGGATGGGCCAGGACAGTCAGCAAGACACCTATTGGGAACCACTAGGTGTAGAAATGCATTTGACAGCTGCCTGTAAGACAGTCTCATCATCAGGAGAAATCTCTGGGAAGAGATCAGTGTCCTGCATCCCTGGGACATAGGAAAAGAGTATCATCATGTTGTTCTACCCAGTCCTGCTGATGGGCCCCCAACACGGTCACTGACCATGCCTGCCCCATGTGGAGCCCAAGGGCAGACCCCTTACCCCTCCTGGAGTGTGGGCACTCTATTGACTCCAAAAGCGGGGACCCAGGTGTTAGCTTCACCCTTGTACCCTTGCAAAGCTATAGAAGAGCCCAGCCCTGAAATGCATTTTTTAATATTAAGATTCTGGTTTCTGCATTACAAGAACAGGTGCCCATAGTATGCTTTCCTTGAAGTTACAAAAGCAGAATGAGTATGGTATTTAGCAAGCTCCAAGGGTCTCCAGGAGTAAGTGCTCCCCATCCTGCATCACCCAGGAAGTGCCCCAATGTTGCTGGCATCAGAAAAAGTCTTTGATGCTCATACTCCTAGAAAGAAGACTAGGAAGCCCCGTTGGCTCTGCTTCTTCACCCTCCCAGGTGACAATGAAATGCATGCTCACTGGATGATCCAGATTGCCGAAACATTTGGGCACTGCACTTCCCACCTCCCCACACAGAGGAAAGAAGCCACTTCAGGAAGTGCAAGGCTCTAGAACCCAGAGAGGTACAAGACACTTCTAAAAGCCCCAGTTTGTGGGGTTGAGTATACAAACATCTGTCTCTGGTGTCCCCATTGCTTCTTCCCCTTAGCCCTGACCTTTCAAATTGCAGTGTGGCAAGGAAGCTGGCTTCTGAGCTGGAAGCGAGGCCACAGTGTTGTCGTGTCTCAAGTTTGCTGTATACCTGTCTAACATCTCCAACATTTCTCTTCCAAGTCATTTTCCCATCTGTAATTTAAATAATAATTAATAGAAATGAATTTATCTGAATATAGGAAACATATACCTGATTGTAACTTCTTATGTTTAAAGAAAATCCTCAGCGTGATATACAGATATATTTAACTGTGTCATATTAAAACTTCTGATTTCATATTTGATGGTCTTTTTTGGGGGGAAAACAAGAGCAGTTTTGACCCACAGATACCTTTCATTTCCTGAAGATATAAATCCAAGTATGGTCCCTCTAGGAAGGCCAAGGAACACCTGACTTATCTTCTGCACTAGACACACACCCAGGGTTCTGTGTTACTGAGATTTCACTCCTTAACAGTTACTGAGAAACTGTATTGATGTCCACAGCCAGAGGTATGGGTCACTCCCTAAGCCATGTTGGTGCCTGAGGACCATGCTGTGACCATATTGATCTGGGTGAACAGTGCTGCCACTTGGGGCCATGAAGACATACCACCTCTGATAGCTAATGTTCTATCTAAGGAGTATCTTCCAAGCAAATTCAGAGTTGGGGAGGCAGCCATGGCACTGAGAGCTGCCGCCACCCTTTTATACCCTGCTAGTGTTGCACAGCCTGCCAAAGAATGAGGATGTGGATAGTAGCCTGCTGGTGCTTCAGAGTTCCCAGTTTCTAAGGCATTATTAGTGGCTTCAGAGTAGTGTGCTCGAATCCTGAGGACTATCAGCTTTATTCCATTGATGGACTCTGCTTCCAGACACTAAGGACGGAGCAAGCATTCCTTGTGAGTGCAGTTCACTCCATCAGCCAAGTCTCCTGCACCCATGCCTTTTGGTTTGCCAGCATTTGGTCTTGGTTCTCCACGACTTCCTCCTGTAACTGTCTCTCTTCCTAGGGTTGGGCCAGGTTGACTTCATGCTCTCTGACTTGTGAATATTCTTAGAGCTCTGCAATGTTAGTTTTAAATAATGGATTCTTTCTGAACTAAAGGGAGTGAAAATCCTTCCTCTCTGCTACTGGCCCTTCTTTCTAGAGATTGTTGTCTCACCAAGAGCACAGACCTGAGATTTGCAGGACTTCCACACTTGCCCTTAGAGTGGCACTGCCAACCCCTTCTCACCATGGCCACTGATAACCTCCTGGATGAGGTTTCTCCTCCCTCCCCTGCCAAGGAACTCTGGATTTCTTTCTAATCTATATCATGACTATGTTAGCCTAAAATAAGGGAAACAATGAATGTCAAATTAGTCCATCCAGGCAAAGTCAGATCATCCTTGAACAAAGCCCGCAACATAAGAAATCTAGTGTTCACTTCTTACGCTTCCATTGCAGCTGCTTGCAGCCTGCTCTGGTCAGCACGTCCCTTTTGGACCATCCACTCTGATCATGCATCATTACCTCCCAGAAGTTCAACTTTTATGGTATCATAAACTGTGTCTTAGCTACATTCCTATTGAGACAAAACACCGATGTTGGGATCACCTTTTGTACACTGTGTGAAGATGTGTCTCTGTCCTTCCTCACCTGCCCGATTGATTTAAGAGCTGAATGGTCAATAGTTAGGCAGGAGAGGATAGGTGGAACTTCTAAGCAGAGATAGGAACTCTGGGAAAGAATCTGTGATGCGGGAGATTCGTCAGACAGACATGGAGGACATAGAACAGACAGTGTGGAGGAGAGGTAACAAGCCATGTGGAAGAATGTAGATCAATTTAAGTTTTAAGTGATAGTGAAGAACAAGCCCAAGCTAAGGCCATACTTTCAAAATAAATAAGAAGTCTCTGTGTCACTCAGGAGCTGGAGGTCTAAAGAAAGACCTGCTATACACCATGGCCAATGCAATTTATAAGAGAAAGGGTTCAATCATGCTTATGGTTTCAAAAGATTAGAGATCAAAAATGGTGTGGATGCAGCAGCAGTTGAGAGCTCACATTTTTATCCTCAAGCAGGAGACAGAGAAACCACATAGGGACAGGTCTAAGTCCTTTCAAATCTCAAAGCTGCCTCCAATGACACACCCCCTCCAGCAAAGCCACACCTCCTAATCCTTCACAAACAGTTCCACCAACTAGAGACAAAGTGTTCAAACATATAGAGGCAGAACTTTAATGACTCTTGCTGGCCATCTGCAATAAAGCTTTTTTTTTCTTCAAAAACTAGTGCTAGTGTCAGTGCAGCAAACCCCTGCTTAACATGTTGAGCATTCGCTGTATGCATTGATATAATTTTATCAGTGGATATAATTTAATGTCTAATAATAGCTGTATCTAACAATCAGCCTACAAAATCCCTGAAAATCCAGCAATCTGCACAATGATGTGACCCAGATTAGCCTCCCCTCCTCAGGACCTGTGCTGGTTAGTTTTTTTTTGATCAACTCAACATAAGCTAGTAGGGAACCTCAGTTGAAAAACTGCCTTCAGAATGAGTTCCAGGACAGGCTCCAAAAACTATGCAGAGAAAAAGGACCTTCACCAGACTGGCCTGTAGTCAAGTCTGTCAAATATTTCCCTGATAATGATTAAAATTGGAGGGCCCATCCCATGTGGGCCCTGATGAGATGTATAAGAAGGGGAGCTGAATGTGAGCCACAAACCTGGGTGCAGGCCAGCAAAGTGTTCCTCCATCATCTCTGCTTCAGTTCTTTTTTAAGCTCTTGTCCTGATTCCCCTCAATGATTAATTTCAGGGTAGTGGGTGGAAGCCAAATAATCTTTTCTTACACAAGTTGCTTTGGGTCAGTGTTTTTATCACAATAGAAAGCAAATTAATCCAAATTCTACAGCCAGGAGAATGGGGCCAGCTTCTCCTCCCGGGACAGTGAACTCACTTTGGAAGCTGATAAGTAGTCAGCACTTCAAAACTGGCTAAATCCTCCAAGACTGCAGTGAAGCTTTCTTTAAAAAAAAAAAAAAAAGCTATTAACATTCTTGGGGAAATGGTTGTGCACACTCCTGCCAAAACTAAAGTCCTAAGTGGTATTGGGATGGAGTAGAGTGGATTTCCTTGAGAACATATCCCGTTCACACATGAGCATGTAAGCATGCACACACATGCCCTAAAGATGTCTACCTGCCTCTTCTGAGCCTTGTGAATAAGGTTCAGTAAGCTCTAAACCTGGCCCCTACAGGGTCACACTTTATTACCACTGCTCCACCTACACCAGAAGCTGCAAGCTGACACTAGACAAGTTTACTTTCAGTCCTGCAACCTGCCAGGTAGAAGCTTTTCCACCCTCTGGCTGTCCAATGTCACTCCCAGGCCTGGGCAGCAGCTACAACCCCACAGGTGGCAAAGCAGTCTCTCCCTGTGTTTGCCCCGTGACATCAGGACTCTGGGGCATGGTGCCCAAGATACAGAAATACTGGTGTGTCTTTGAGAAGGACAGAAACTTTCTTAGGGAGCTAGGGTCCCAGGAACCACCAAGCCACTCTGAACAGTTCTTGCCTCTCAAATTTGAAGACTTCACAGACAATGGAGGGAGAGTCATAGACAGAGGCTTGTTATAGTCATAGATGGGAGCTCAAGAGAGGAGGAAAGAGGTGCCCACTTGGGAGACAGCGAAGACAGAAAACAACTCTGCTCTGGCCTCCATCAAGAACATGTCAGACTGCTGCTCTAGGGTCCCTGCTCTCATCAGCTGGCTTCTGGCTCCTGTTGTCACTGACACAGCCCTTGCTGCTGAGCAAAGCATCTTCCTGGAGACTGTCAGTTCACAGCGCTCTTCCTCCACCCTCCTCAGGTCTGCAGGTCAAGACCCACCACTAGGATATAGGTTAGGGAGTTCCCTCCTGAAACCCGGGGCATAAGCTGACACTAAATGTTCTGTCCAGACAGCACAAAGGGATTGGGGCACTGTGCTAGGAGGCTTTGCTTTTGTCTTACAAATTGAATGATTTAAAAAATTTGTATTATTATTTTTTGTTCTTGAGGTTGTAATATAATTACATAATTTCCTTCCCCCTTTCTTTCCACCCTCCAAGTCCTTCCATAAACCCCCTCCTTGCTCTCTTTCACATTTTTAAAAACTGGCTTGTGCTCCCCTCCTCCTCTCCCTCTTGGGCTTCTCTTGCTTTAAGCATTTAAACACATGCGGAAGCCACCCGTATACTCCCCATGGGAACTGAGAGTAATATTATAGGTAATCTGTGTTTTGTGCTTTATTAATCAAGTAGAACACTAATAAAAAATACCTCTTCATAATTAGTGGAGTAGGCACTAATTCAAAGATGTTTATTAGAATAGAAAATTAGAATTTGATTACACCTTTGCTCTGAACAATGACCAGCTCTCATTTACCTTTGTGTTTGTTTGGAGGTTGGTCTTAGCTGTTTATGTTGCTCCATTTATTAAACAAACCAGATGGTTTATGTCATTTGTTTTTAGTTGAATGTGTTGATAAAAATGCTACAGAGGTTTCTCTCGACATGTGGCAATTTCCCTGCATTCTGGCCTCTGCTCTCTCCCTGGGAGGATCCTGTCACAGCTGGGCCATGGATGGGCCAGCAACTGAATGTGCACCTTTCCAGCCCACGCAGGAGCATGTCCCCTGGAGTGAAGGGACAGGCTGAGATGGAGACCTTCAGCTATGCTGGAGCCTGGGTGTAGCGCCAGCCACTCTTCATGCTGTCAGTGCTGGTGGCAGCTATTTGTTGAGGACATGGTGGCTGACAGCTAGTCTCTAAAGACTTACTGTTCTCAGGATGCGGCCGTCACAGGCACTGGGATATGGAAGGAGGTAGGAGCCTCCGAAGATAGGCCCCCATTTCTTCTGAGGAAAGGCTGGGCCTCAGGAGAGCCCAGCGGGTGGGAACAATTTCTGGGTCTCAGATCCAAGGAAACAATGCAGGAGCAAGCTGTCTGTCCATTCCATCTCTCCCACAAATGTTCACAGCCCTGCCGTGCTACCTCCCTGGTTCTTCCGTTTCATCTTAAGCAGAAGTCTTTAAACTCTACAGTCTCTCCCCTTTCTTTCCACCCCACCACCACCATCTGACTCCCACTTCCTCCCTCCAATAAGATGTCAAGGCCTTTCCTATCTCCTTATATTGATGGAAGCCATTTACACAGCTGTTGGGGTTTGCAGATATGGGGATCCATGCCTGTTATCCCAACACTTGAAATGTAGATTAGGAATTCAGTGCCAACCTGAACATGAAACCCTGTCTCAAACAACCAAAAATGTTTTGGTTTAGAATGTCTGAAAGCCTGCCTGCCCACCACTCGTTTGGTCTCAGGATTGGTGTTTCCCCAGGATTGGGGGGTTCCTCAATAAAGCTGGATGCTCATCACAATGGTCAGAAGTCACAGGTTCCTGCATTGGCCTTTAAAAAAAAAAACTGTGCCTAGGGTACTAGTCACCAGCAATGGCAGTACCTCTGACTCAAAATGGCACCCCTTGGGGGCAGCCCAAACCCATGATCAGTATAGATGGAGTACTGGTCCTTCCTCCCACTGTCCTCCTGTGGGCCACTTGCCAGAGCTGTCCAGTGCTGAACTTCCGGTGGCTTGGTGAGGCTCCAAGACTGCACCATATCAAGACTCCTCCGAGCTCATTCTTGATTGTCCGCACCATTGGTCTGAGTGCAAGTCCCATATACTGTCACATCCTGGCCCCAGAAGGTTAGTCCATTTCTCCTGTGAGTAGATGTGGAGAGCAGTAGGAAATCCGGTGGAAGAGAAAGAAGAATGCCTGACTGTGGTCAGCTTAGAACTGTTCTAGCACTTTCTAGGGTGCCTCCAGAGGCCTCAAGAAAGGCAGGGCATGGAGGAGAACCTGGCTCCAGCCTCTCTGTATCCCGGTGACTTGCCATGACTTCCCACTGCCACAGTAATCACATCCTCTGCCCTGAGCCTCCAGCCCACAGCATCCCAACAACCTGCAGTGGGTGGTAGGGGTGCGGGGAGGGGTGTTCCACCTTCTCCAACCCTTCTCTCTCTCCTCACAGTGCTCAGCTCTCATACCACACTGGCTTTGTCACAGGCTTGCAACCCACACAGCCATCTGCAGCAGCTTGAGTCCTCTCGAGCCCTCACGCAGGTGGAGCAGGGATTCTTGACTTCACCTCAGAAAAGCAATTCAGGATGAGCCAGCATGAAGCAGATCTGGAATTCCTGCAAAGGAGATGGCATGGGATCAACAGCTTGAGAGACTCCAAGGGAAAAATAAGACACCCCAATGAGCAGGGGTGGTCTCCTTAAGAGAGACACTGTATTGTCTTTACAGCAGCCATACATACGAGTTGGTGACTCTACAGTTACAACTCAAGGATTAATAAAGGGTTGTTTTGTTTTAATGGGGCTATCATGTGGTTTTGGAGATCTCTTGGATAGGATCACACTCTGTAAGATCACAAAGATTGACAGGAGTGGAGGGGGGTGCTAAGAAGTGTCTTTTGTTACGAGGCTACTTGTGAGATACCTAGAAAATTATGGGTTTAATCTTCGAAGGTGAAAGGTCATATCCACTGAAAAGTCATTGTTTGTTGCTGCTTTACCTAAAAGAATGTTGTCTCTTTGTAGGTACCTCCAGAACCAACAATTGCTGGAATCTTTGCCTCTCAGCTGACAGGAGATTTCAACCAGAACTCCTTCCCTGGGCTCTCCCTCTTCTGCCATCAGGCAACTGGTGGAGCATGGGGTACCAGGGGTGAGGAGGACCACACCAATCAGGAGGTGCTTCAGAAAAAGGCATACCTAGGATTCTGGGGATAACAAGGGTTCCTGGGATGTACAATCTCTGCTCCTCGCCCAGCTTCTCAGGAGATTATCTTGAAACTCCAGAGTACCACATGCCCTTTGCAGCCATTCACCAACTGCCTGCTGCATGCACACGCTCCCCACCTGAACCAGTACAGCAGTGACTTCTTGGAAAGCAATGTGGCCTCCAGGGAAGCAATCCCCACAGGCCTCTTGCAAACCCAAATCTCTGAAGTCCCACATCTCTTCAGAGGTCTCTGACCTGTGCTTTCCAGCTGACTTACCACGGTCTCCTCTCATTCTCCTAGCACCTGGAAGGCCCACTGTTTTCCAGGAAGGAGAGCTGTAGGCAGAGAGGCAGAGCTACCTGCCCAAGATCCCAAAACCACAGAGCCAACATTCTAGAAGCATAGATGCTTATCCATGGGTCCATTATGGCCAATGGAATAAGCAAATGTGCAATATTCAAATAATATTGTACAAAGTAGGAATGAAGACCCTGCTTGGTGAGGAAGGAAGATGTCATATGTCAGATACAGTGTGAGGAATGAGGCAGCAGGTGGCTTGTGTGAGAAAGGGGGGTGCACACATGGACTCTCATGAAAGGCCACATCCACATTCAGGTGTGAGGGCTTTAGTACGGAGAACTGGGAAATCAAGTCTGCCCATGAACTAACCCTTCCCTTATCCACGGTCTTTTACCTGCTGTGCACCTCTGCATATTTCCATTGAAAAAGTAGAATCTGAAATATCCAAGAAAGGAGTGGATACCATGGAGAGGGTCTGAGAGTAACAGTGCGTCCTCTTCGGTCTGGCTACAGCTGTTCTGGGCAACTTACCCTGGGAAAGGGAACCCGAGTCAATGCAATTCTTTGGAAAAATTGTGGGTTTGAACACAATTTATGCCTTCAGACTCCAGGTGGTATCATGCATGTCTCTAAAGGGAAGTGGAGGTACATGCACAAACACACACGTGAACATGCTCACAGGTGTGCATCAATCTGTATCACCCTGAGAATATGAACATGCAAATGTGTACATGTGTAGACATGGATAGTAACTGAAGCAGCAGAAACTGATGCTCTCCTGTGCACTGTATGCTTCTAACTCATGAGTCCTGACTTAGAAATTATGGGAGCCTAAAACTTCTTGGGCTTTATGGGTTAATATGGCTGCCAAGCCTGAAGACCTGAGCCCTGGAAGAAGAAAACCAACTCCTGACTTCCTCATACTACAGTTCATTCATGCATGTGTGCACACACACATGCACACATGAACACACACACACACAAAATGTATTTTTAAAAATTATTTAAAAATTGTTTCAAAAGAACTGGAGAGATTGCTCAGTGGTTAAGAGCACTGGTTGCTCTTATAGAGGACCTGGGTTTAGTTTCCAGCACCATATAGTGGCTTATGACTGCAACTCTACTTCCAGGGGCTTTGGACCCCTCTCAGAACATGACTTCTGCAGACACCAGCCAGATATACACATGGTACACATACATACAGGCATACAAAACACTCATAAACATAAAATATAATAAATCTTTTTAAAATGTTTTAAAGAGCCATACTTGGGGCACACTTTTAATTCTAGCTCTCAGGAGGCAGAGGCAGGTAGATCTCTGCGGGTTTGGGCTTCGCCTAATTTACATAGAGAATTTTAGGCCATCTGGGACTCTATAGTGAGACCCTGTCTCAAAAAAAATAAAGGGGGCATTCAGCCCCTGCCACCATGAGATAAGCAGAGTGTCCTCCATGGCTGTTGAGGGATTCAGCTCCCAGAGCCCTGGGCTATGTACATGAGGTCATGCTCCACACGAGGGCCCCATTCAGGAAAGGAACAGTAGAGTTTGCAACACAAAATTTGTAATTCAAACTATCAATCTTCTTCCTGGATGGGTTCCCATCCCTGGCTTATTTCCTGAGATCATTGCAACCACTATTTAGTATAAGTGTCTAGTTCATCAAGAGGCTGGAAGTAGCTTTTCCTTATACAGGTGCTGCTTCTGCCAAAGCTTATCTGCATCCAAACTGTGTTTTGAATAAACCTAGCCATTCAATGGTTAGAATTGTTTTTCTTTTTACTACCACCAAGTCACAGTCAGAAGTCACCCATCCATCCATGGAAGCTGGCAGAATCTCATTCTACAGCCATACCTGCGCTCTGGGCCAATTATCTGATGACCCCAGGTCATTCTCCCTGTCCACTTCCAGGCCTAGGCCACTTGTTCATCTCTCATGCAAACTTCCAGTCTTTAAAATGGGAGCTGAGAAGGCTGGAGGCAGACTTTCTGCTTGCCCAGCCACAGAATGGGGTGAATGCACTGGCGATTTCTGAACCATTATGCCTACTTCATGGTCTCCCTCCAGCACACGAGAATGCACTGGTGATTTCTGAACCACTATGCCTGCTTCACGGTCTCCCTCCAGTGCACGAGAATGCACTGGTGATTTCTGAACCACTATGCCTGCTACACGGTCTCCCTCCAGTGCACGAGAATGCACTGGTGATTTCTGAACTATTATGCCTGTTCCATGGTATCCCTCCAATCCATGAGAATGCACCATTCTGAACCATTACACCTGCTCCATGGTATCCCTTCAATCAATGAAAGAGGTGATTCAAGAATACTGCTACGTGAAACAGGCCACCTGTGGGTAGGGGACAGGTGAGGCCTGGAGGATACTGGGCCTGGAGAAGAGTTCTTACAGAGGGAGAATGGACTGGATAACCAGGGGCTTGGGGAGTCATTCTCTTCCTGCACTCTCTACAACTGGATTTCAGGAGAAAGAATGAGGGCATAGCGAGAAGACAAAGCACTTGTCTTGAGCCCAGCAGACAACAGTTGGCAACTTGACCTTACAGTTCCAGAACTCACACTGTGAGAAAATAAACTGCCATGGCTTAAGCTTTGGGTAGTTGAGCTGCCTGGGATAGAGCGCTTGCTTTGGAGCAGCGGAGCAGCTTGCGTGTCCACCACACTTGCATATCCTCTCACCTTGCCCAGAAATGTGGCTAGAATTAAAGCAGTGTCAATGGGCAGCTCTGGAGACAGCTGCCCTCCAGTAACTGGGCCCCTGGCCATTCACTAGCCAGCTTGAGTTCCTGGGCAGGAGCATCACCTGAGTAATGGGCAGGGAAGGGCTCCTCCTGCAGACTCACAGACAACTAGAGCTGGGGAGGAGAGGTAAGTCCCTGTGAAAACGCAGGTAAGGAAAAGGTGCCTGGAACACAGAGCCACTGGTGCGAACAGAGCCTCGAGGGATGCCTAAAATCATACCTGGATCTTCTCTCAACTCCCAGGTGCCATAAGATGGACAGCGATTATTGCTACGTCCAGAGGGCTCTCATACAAAATGAAGGGGAATGAAGCTTTCTTGATGGCAACAGACTGCTGATGTATTAGCACCAAATGTCCAAGATGACTACTGCATCCTTACCACTCTGATTTCAACATGAGAACCCTGTGTGCTTAAAAGTCAAGCTATTAAATGTGGATTTAGCAAACAGAAAATCAAAGGCACTGCCTCTGATCTGAATGTGAGGTTCAACTCACAAAGCTTAAACTGTGGTTGGAAACAGTCATTTCACTGTCTACAAGCTCCTGTCTCCTGACCCATATGTCCCTCCCACCCTAGGGATATTCGGGTCACCTCAGGAAGACACCTCAAGAGAGAGTTACATGTCACAGAACCTCAGGGAGAGATAGGTCATCCCAGGGAGACATAAGTCACCTCAGGAAGACACAGGTCACCTCAGAGAGTTATAGGTCACGTCACCTCAGGGAGAGATAGATCATCTTGGGGAAACATAAGTCACCTTAGGAAGACATAGGTCACTTCAGAGAGACACAAGTCACCTTGGAGAGACTCAGTTCACCTCAGAGAGACACACGTCACCTCAGAAAGACTCAGGTCACCTCAGAGAGTTACAGGTCATGTCACCTCAGGGAGAGATAGGTCAACTTAGGGAAACATAAGTCACCACAGGAAGACATAGGTCACCTCAGGGAGTCACCTTGGGGAGACAAAGGCCACCTCAGGGAGACTTGGTTCACCGCAGGAAGACACAAGTCACCTCAGAGAGACACAGAACACCTTCAGGAGACACAGGTCATCTCAGGGAGACACAGGTCACCTCAGAGAGACACAGGTCATCTCAGAGAGACACAGCTTACCTCAGGAAGATATGGGCCATCTCAGGGAGACACGGATCACCTCAGGAAGACACAGGTCACCTCATAGAGTTACAGGCCACCTCAGGGAGACATGGATCATCTCAAAAAGATACATGTCACTTCAGAGAGATATATACCAGTCATCTCAGAGAATTACAGGTCACCCTAGGGAGACACAGGTTATTTCAGGTTATAACTGTCATGTCAGGGAAGCACAGGTCACCTCAGGAAGACAACAGCCACCACAAGGAGACAAAAGTCACACAAGGAAGGGTGCATAGATCACTCAGGGAAACGTGGCTCACTGTAGAAAGATACAGATCACAGTTGATGGCAGACAGGAATTGAATGGGAAATAGGGCATGAGGAGAAATGTGAGGTCAGCCATACCTTAATGGGCATTTGATGTTGAGGGTCCAAGTGGGCTGATGCAATGATCCCCTCTATAAATTCCACACAACTTAGAGATGAGCAAATTTCTTCCATAGAGTTCCATCAGGATACACGACATCTTTTAAACACAGCAGCTTCTATAGGTCCCATATGTAAGGATGATCAGCAACCATTCATCTGCAGGCTGATGCCCACCTAAGCCAAAACAACCTCAGAGTAGACTATCTCAGCTGGTCCCCAGAGTAGTCACTGCTCACTGTCAAGCCCACCAGGGTCCCATGGGGCAGAAGCTACCATTCTTTAAGAGTCCAATCACAGTTAGGCAGTGGTGATGCACACCTTTAATCATAGCACTCGGGAGGCAGAGGCAGGTAGATCTCTGGAGGCCAGCCTAGTCCATAAAGCAAGTTCCAGGACAGAATGGCTGCACAGAGAAACCCCTTCTTGATAAGCAAAACAAAGCAAACAACAACAAAATCAATCACTGTCACAGTGACAGCAGTTGTGAAAAGCTCAGATTTCATATAAAAATCAGCTGCTAAAATTGTGCAGGTAACAAAGGGCAGGATGATCGCTCAGCCTGTGAATACAAGCACCCATTGAGAAAATTTGAGAAGGTGTCATTTGAAGTCAACAAACACTTGCGAACTGAGAGCAGTGCCAAGCAGAAGGTAGGCCAGATGCTGTCAGAGCCTTCATCTCTGGAAGAGCAAAACAGCTCAAGGTGACTCGAGTTTCCCTTGGGAGGCCTGGCCTTCCTGCATAGAAATGGAAGAAGAGCAGATGGGGAGGATCGGGGGGAGGGACTGGGAGGGGAGGAGGGAGAACTGTGGTCGCGATGTAAATAACAATGTTGATAATAATAACTCCTTTAAAAAAAGTTATGTGATTCGCCTCAGCTTTTCCTGTTAGTCTCTATACTTTACTACTAGCCCCACATTTAGGGACCTGTAGGAGAGGTGCAGACACGTGTCCATGTGTATTCATACGGGGGTGCCCGCTGTCAGTGTCAGGTGAGAGTCAGTGAGACCCAGGAGAGCCTCCTGTCTGCCTCGCCACCCACAGTTACAGATGTGTGCTGTGACCAGCTCAGGGCCTCATGCTTACGTCTGACCGTATCTCCCACACTTTTTCTGTTTTTCTTTTTAGACATTTTGAGACAGAATGCTGTCACATAGCCCAGGTGCTTGAGACCACTTAAACTTGTAGGACAAAACAGGAGCTAAGTGCTGGTTTTGTTGTTTCACAATTTTACAGATAAGAAAACTTCCATATTTATATAATGGGAACAGAAAAAAAATCACCTGCCTTCTTAAAAATTATTTTTGAATTTTTAAAAATATTTTAGTTTATTTTTTCAATTTAAAGTAAATTAAAAATAAAAATTTTTAAAGTATGAGAAAGAAAGGAAAAAGATAAAAGTAACCAGAGTCCAGGTTGTCACTTGTTACATGATTCTGTGGCAGCTAATTCAAAACAGATGGGTACCAAAGAGAAAATCTCATTCTCCCCTGCCTTTCCTGTCCTCCCCTCCTCACAACCAGGCCCTGTCATAGAGCTTGCGAGAAGAAAACAGAATTTGCACATTAGCTGAAGTCACCACTGTGCCTCCCTCCACACCTGATAGGTTGAGGCACTTGGAATCAAAGGATGGAAAATAAAACCCTGAGGGACAGACAAGTGGGCCACCTCTACAGACCAGGCCCCACCTACTAGAGCCCAGGATGATGACCCGTGGGCCAGCATATGACCACGAGCTAGAGGGCAGCAGTTCTCACAATTCATCCTACTTAAGGAGGCCACAAGCTATGCCAGCAAGCAGGTGCCTTGTGCCTTCAGTTCCCTGCCTTTTCTGATAGGGATGAGGCAGGATACATCAACCACGGAGCCAAAAGGCCAGGTGCTCCTACCACCACCCCTCAAGGCCCTAGGTCTTCACAAACTGCCAAGGGCACCCCCTCACTGCAGGCAGAGCTAGCCTCCCCAGGAAAGAAACAGTGACCACGTAGTACCTGTCCACTCCAGGGGGAACAGTTACTCACAGGCCACATCCCTTCCTGCCTGAGAGCAAAAGTGTCTTTTGGTTTGGGAACTAAAAGTTGCCTTTCATAAGTGCTTGTTTTAGAATCATTAGCTAAAATTAGGCCCTTGCTCACCAGCCTTCTTAACTCTACCATATAATAAATCAGATTAATTTAAAAATTATTTGTCACTTCCTTCCATAGTACACTGGCTGGTTTTGTGTGTCATTGTGACACAAGCTACAGTCATCAGAGAGGAAGGAGCCTGAGTTGAGAAAATGCCACCATGAGACCCAGTTGTAGGGCATTTTCTCAATTAGTGATCAATGGGGGAGGGCCCAGCTTATGTTAGGTGGTGCCATCCCTGGGCTGGCTGTCCTGGGTTCTATAAGAAAGCAGGTTAAGGAATCAAGGGGGAGCAAGTAAGCAGGACCCTCCATGAATTCTGCATCAGTTCCTGCCTTCAGAGTCCTGCCCTGCTTGAGTTCTTGTCCTGACTTCCTTAGTGATGAACAGCAATGTGGAAATGGGAGTCGAGCAAACCTTTTCTTCCTAGCTTGTTTTGTGTGTGTGTGTGTGTGTGTGTGTGTGTG
>LOEQ01001019.1:17344-29158 GCA_001685075.1 Bramus lutescens | reverse complement strand
TGTGTGTGTGTGTGTGTGATGGGGTTTCATCACAGCCACAGAAACCCTAACTAAGACAGACAGAAAAAACTCTTGGTAGTGACACTGGAAGCCTGAGGTTTCTTACTTGCACCAGGCAATAAACTGAGCAGAGTCTCTGGATAGAGAGGAGACACAAGGGAGCCTGGCTGAGAAGTGAGACTTGCATGTGGACAAGGAGCAGGACCAGTAGACATTAGTGAGGACATCGAACAGGACAGACAAAGAAGTTTCTCCAAAGTTAAAAGTCAACAAGACACACAGTTTGTACTGCACCACCAGCCAGTAGCCACATGATACCTCAGCAGTACATAGAATGTGTTCAACAAGACAGACCCAATGTTGGGCTAAAGATCAGTCTTGGTTAAGCTCGAAGTGTTTAAATGAGGATGTTGAGCTGGGCGATTTTCTACTCCTGTGATGTCAAATATGCGATGAAGTTGGTGGTTATAGTACGGAGGACTCCAAGGAGAAAGACCCCTGGTCCCCAGGACAGCTGAGGGTAGAGGATGGAATCATCTGCAAGAAAGTGAGCCAGAGCCACCTAAAGGGTCTCTCTTGTGACTCTGTGATATTGCTTGGTACTTTACACCAAAACCTCTGTCAATACAGCAGCAGCCTTGAAAGGCAAGAGGTATGATTCCTGTTCGGTATGAGGAGAAATACTTGGGAGGCTGACAGCTATCTTTCTGCACTGTCAGTCTCCTTCCTTGTGGCTGTGACAAACACTGACTGTGAGTCTTAACTTCGTAGGAAGAAATGAAAGAAAAGCATTTAGACTGACCTCAGCAGCCCAAGCAGGGTCTACCTACCTGAGAAGTGACATCTCCAGATCTGGCTGGCATGACCAAGGCATGGGAGCCAGCCACACAATGACCACAGTTCCAGAGGATACAGGTCACATGCTTTAAGTCGGAGGGTTTGTAGCAAAGGACAGAAAAGGGTAAAGGGGTCTCAATGGGGGTAGAATAGAGGTGCTAGCTGTTTTCTGCTGTGGAATAACGTTTTTGTACACTGTGAAGACGTTCACTCAGATTGGTTTAATAAAAGCTAAATGTCCAATGACTAGGGAAGCTTTCCAGACAGAGAGGATGCTGGGAAGAAGAAGGCCAAGTTGCCAGCCAGACATGAAGGAAGCAGGAAAGCAGGAAATACAGTATCTAGATAAGGTAAATGAGTCTTGGGGCAAGAGCTAGCTAAAAACAAACCTAAGCTATCGGCTGAATGCTCATAATTACTAATGCCCCCATATCATAATCTGGGAGCTGAACAGAGACAGAGGAAAAACTCGCTACAATTTTCCTTAGATAGGCTGTACATGAACCTGTGAGGTCTATCCTCTCTTTACAACCACTGGGTATCTTGTGTTCAGTTTGACTACTTTTCCTCTGTAATTCCCAAATAGCTGCCCCCCCCAGAACTCTGAGCTCAGTTTAGGCCTTAGCTTTTTGGGGGGAGAGAGGCAAGTACTTTACTGGCCAAAAGCAACTTAGAGAGGTTACAGTTCACCATGTAAGGAATCGAGGTGGAAACTCAAGACAGGAACCTGGAGGCAAGAACTGACGTATGCCCCTTGACTTGCTAACCTTGCTATCCTACACAACCCAGGACCACTTGCCCAGGAGGAGCGCCTCTCGCAATGGTCTGGGCCCTCCTACATCAATCGTTAATCATGAAAATGTCCCATAAGGATGCCCACAAGTCAATCTGGCAGAAACAATTCCTCAATTGAGTTCACCTCTACCCAGGTAATTCTAGTTTATGCCAAATTGACAAAACTAAATAGCACACCAGCCCCATGTGGCAGACCCAAGCCAGGCTTCCATTCCTGTGATCTCAGGCTCAGATGATGGAGCATGGTTTGTCTTACATTTTATTCTACAGTGACTTATGTTCATAGATCCTTGGATGCCCTGGGTTGATAAGAGAGCGCTTTCCAAGCACAGATCCCCAGCACTATGTACACAAGAGAGGTTTAAGTCAGCAAGAAGCTTGCAGTCTGAATAGCACCACCAGTACAGACCTCCAACCCATGCGGGCTAAATGAAGAAAATAATGATTGAATATGGTGCATTTTTATAGAAGGCTGTTGGCCTCAAAACACATATCTAAAGCCAAATATGAGTGACGATGGCCCAGGAACACTGACTCATGTTGCCCCAAATACCATGTCCCAGTGCAATAACCATTTCATTAAATTTTTATAGCAACAGAACAAAACTATATACTGAGGCACTTTTCAAATACATTAATAGAAACATTACATTCACAGGTTTCAGTGAAGCAGGGAAATCCTTGCTATGTCTTCAGATGCTATCTGACTGCCTTGGAGTTGGTGGAATACAGTGTGACTTTATTAGCAATTCTGTCTTAGCTACAAGACAGAACACCACGGCCAAGGAAACTTATAAAAGAAAGTTTCAGAGGATGTGCTCATGACCACCATGGTAGGGAGCATGGCAGCAGGCAGGCATGGCACTGGAGCAGTATCTTACAGCATACAGGTTAAGACACAACCATGAGACAGAAGACAGGGGTCAGGGATGCAAGGGGTGTGTAACCGGGAATCACAGGGCTTTTTAAATCTCAAAGTTCATGCTAGTGACACACTTCCTCTACCAAGGCCACACCCTCTAATCCTTCCCAAACCATTCTACCAATGTGGAGCAAGCATTCAAATATATTAGCCTATGAGGCCATTCTCATTCAGATCAGCACAGCATCCTAAAAAGATCTAACCAAAGAGTTCAAGGAAAGATGTTAGGTTAAACAGAGATGGATAATTGATGGTATTAAAAAAGTTAAAGATAGCCAAGGATAATTTGGCTGTGGATCTGTAACATTCCAACTCTCCACTCTTGCTAAAAACAGGAAATAAAAACTGGTTAAACAGACTGAGGGAAGTTCTGCCCCTCTCCCAAAGGCAATAGTCTTATAGAGGTCTTTATTGTCTGGACAGAAAGGCCAGAAGGGAGCTCTTGTCTTCTAAATGAGAACCCCATGCCTGGTGCCTATACTTGAAGGTGCCACTGAAACTCTAACCCAGACACTAATTCCCTTTAGAGAACACCTTTAAACTTGCATCTCTGGATTTTTATTGTAAAAATTAGTTATATTTATTCCCCAATTTCAGCACATTTCATAAATGAATGTTACAGTGGCATTGGAGGACCATTAAGAGAAAGTCATGTCCTTATGGTCCAAAAATACCCTATCTGGTCTGAGAGAGTATCAGAATGGAGAGGTAACATTACAAACTGTCACAAGTTAAGAGTTAAGTCAGTTAGGCCAATCAACAGCCTAGTTGAGGGACTGCTCTTCAGAAAAGTGGATTCATCTAACACTGCACTAAAGAGATGGGAGGAATTTATCCCTCTGATGAATTGAGTTCCTACCCAGTGCAGTCACTTTCAGAGTTAAGCCACGTGACTGAGTGAAGCGTGCTGGCATCTCTGAATTAGAAGCACAACTTTTTCTTTTCCTTCTTTTTATACATTTTTTCTTCTTACGGATACTGGACAAAGTCTGGGCATGCTTTCCCAGACACTCTGGGCTTTCTTGCTTTTCTTTGGAGCTATTCTCCAAGCCTCTTCTCCCATGTGACTGTTTGCCCAACAACCCTGTTTTCTTTCTTCTCCTTTTTCCTCTCTCTCTTCTGGGCAGCTGGTGAAGTTTACAGGTTACCTGCCCTGAAGTTTTTATTTTAAATTCTCATAAAATTGTCCTCAAGATTTCTTCTTCACCTGTTTTTAAATTCTTTTATTAAATAGACTAAGACCCTCTGAGAAAGGACCCCAATAACCAGGATAACATGGGGCATCCAGATAATACCTTCTTGAAAAAAAAATTCCAGTAATAATCACAGAAGTTCTAATTTGGAAACTTCAATTCACAAGGAAAACTGTGAAGAACAACTTCCAGCCACCAAGCACGGTGGAGAAACGGAAGGCCTCTGTGCTCAGCCTCCCGCACAGGCTTCGGGCTCCTCTCCTTTCCTCAGAGCTTTGTGGTCCCTCACAGATGGTGTCGAATGTGAAGAATGAGCCGGGAAATACACCTACAGCTGTCTTCTCTCCAATCTCCCTCCTAATCCTGGGCTGCTAGAGCTCTAGGCTTTTGAGTAGGTTTTCAAACACAGTGTGGTCATGAAAGTCCCCAAACTACGTGGCTCAGAGAACTCTGATGCTCTGTGGTTTATGGGGAGCCATCTCTTCAACTTCTCATGCATATCTACATGCTGCTGCGGTCTGCGTCCTACCTCCTCACTCTAAAGCCAGGAAGAGGGGCCAAGCCCAGACGTGATTTGAGTGCTACCACCCACTTTCTCATGCTGGGAGATGAACCAAGGTGGTACCAGTAGATTCCAAATGAGGGAAGAGCAGGTCCTCTGAGGCCAGGAGAGGGCCAGGCTGACAAGAGCCCACATCTCTTTCACTGGAGGCTTCCACCCCTCTGCACCAGCCCACTTAGCCTCCTGCCTCAGCCCAGGGCTGCAGGAGTTGTTCTCCCATTGCACCCTCCCCACTTGCCCTTCCCCTGACTTATACATTTAAGAGTTCTTCTACAATTGCTAAAATCTAAGAAAGTTGATGGTATGACTTACAAGACAAAGCCACGCCATCAATCACAAGGAGCAACTAAACTAGACAGAGGCTTTGAGCATCTGGGCTCCACAAGGTCTACCTCAGGTCCAATTCATTATGCCTTAGAACCAAATGTTTGTTTGACCTTCAGCTTCAAATGTTTTTATCTGGGGCTGTAGAAATGACTTGGTGGTTTAGAGTACTTGCTCCTCTTGCAAAGGACCCAGTTTCAGTTTCTGACGCCCACATCAAGTGGCTCACAAATACCTGCACTCCAGTTCCAGGGTATCTGATGCCCTGTGGGTATCTGAATGCACATGGCACACATAAACTCACACAGATAGACAAAGTTTCTTTTTTTTTTAAGTCTTCTTATTTTTGACACAACAGGACTGATATGCATAGGAACTTCCGGAGTCTGTGGCGGCATGCACAGGACTAAAGATGGTGTCCCAGAACTGAGAGGGGAAGTGGACACAAACCCCTACCCTAACCCAGAAGCCATCTCTAACTGATAGTCCTTTTCGCCATCTCAATAAGATTGGCTTTCTTCAATGGACACTTACTGGTGATACAAATCACACTTGGGCAGGCCCCATGCCCAGCAGTAGAAGGCAAACACAAAACAAAAGCAGTTAAGGGCACTGCCTGCTCTTCCAAAGGTCCTGAGTTCAATTTCCAGCAACCACATGGTGACTCACAACCATCTATGAGATCTGGTGTCCTCTTCATCCTCATCAACTTATATGGTGAAACCCAATATGGACAAGTTCAATAGAAACACCATTTAAGGGCTGCCCCTTAAATTGCCAGAACATAAATCTCATTCATTTTTCACTCTTCTCATAATCCTTTGTCTGAATTTTTTAGAGGTCTTTTGTTTATATATTTACAGGTCTTTTGTTTATATATTTACAGGTCTTTTGTTTATATATTATGTTTTTGGTTTTGTGTTCATGGATTTCTGTGTGTGTGAAGAAGAATGTCTCTGCATTTGTATGTGTATCTTGTGCTTTTTCTTGGGCTTTTTTTGTTGTTTTTGTTTGTTTTTCCTCTATATTAAGTTCTTTTTTTAGATGCCTGCTTGTTTTCTGAGAGAGAAAGAGAAAGAAAGGGTATGGATTTAGTTGGGTAGGGAAGATCTAGGATTAGTTGGGAAGGGGAGACCATAATCAGAATGTGTTAAAGGCAAAAAGTCTATTTTCAATTAAAATTTTTTAAAGAATTAAAAATTAAAGACAAAGGCCTGCATACCTCACCTTTGAAACATAAATTTTGTCTGTACTGCTGCATTTTTTTTTTTCTGGTTGCCGCTACATCAGTCCCTTTGTTTCCTGGTGCTGAAGGTTGTCCCAAGGCAGTTTGGGGATGAGAACACAGTTTGTGACATTGTTTCCCAGACTTCCAAATAATCAGTGATTCAGTGCATGTTCTTCTGGGAATAAGGACTCTGCTACATTTTAATTCTGTAGACACCTGAGAGGCATGTGTAGCAATTCTCTAAGCTCCTTTGACCCACAGATGGAAGCGATGTCTCAGATCCCTCAGGGTAGCAGTGTGTGCTGGTAAAGATGGGAGGCCCCCTACTGAACCAGCCAAGTCCCCTCCTGCCCCTCCCATAACTCCTCCAACACAGCCGAACTCTCAGGACCAGAGACTGCTCCCCTGTTGATGAGTTTCTAAAATACATCTGGAATTGGAGCACGATAGACTAAGGCTCAGATCCGTGAGCAGCCACACCCTCGGGAAGTCCTTACAGAGGCCACAAGGCATATTTCCCAAGTGTCCTCAAACTAGAGCAGCAAGCTGCACCTCACACACCCCGCCATGAGCAGCAGGACCCAGAAAAGAGGGCGTCAGCATGGGAAGTGAGTCAATGGAATGCATGTGAGCAGAGAGGAGTCATTGGGGGGACTTTAGTACTACTCAGAGTTTCCCTGATGTTGTTCTCTTCTGCCTCAGTGGGCCGCTCTGCACCCTCTTCTTCACAGCAGCCACTGGCCAGTGTGTGCACACCATTGCCAGAGTGTGCCTTAGGACTGCGCTACACTCCTCTCTCTGCCTGACTCGCACAGCAGGCCTCTTCCCAGGGCATCTCCACCTCCTAACCTTTGCTTCACCATCAACCCACATCCTAGCTTGGATGCCTGACCTTTCTCTCTGTACCTGCCCCCATCTTCCTACTCTCCAAGTCTGGGGTCTTGGCTGCCCTTATGCCTGAGTCTTTCTCTCCAGGCCCAGGCTCCTCATCAAGGACACTAGAGAGAATTCTGAGGATTTTCCCTGGTCTTCTGAAGTCACCTCACCTTCAGCCATTCACAATCCTCACCCACAGTCACCAGTTCCTCTGTAGGCCTCTGATGTCACTTCAACCCACCTGCAACTTCTGCTGCTGAGATAAAAGACTGAGGGCCTACTCAACTTGGCCAACCCCCCTCCACCAGCTCCACTGAGAGCCACAGAACCCAACTCTCCATGACTATTCTGACGACAGCTGAGTTCTCTCTAATCCTAGGCAAACCTGAACCAGCTCACACTCAGGTATGGTAGCCTCAGCTTCCTGGCCAGCATGGTACAAGCACCAAGATCACTAAGACCACTGTAAAAATCTCTGACAGCACTGCCTGGTATCCTGAGAACACATTTCCAAACTCCACTCTGTCATGAAGGATGGTAGGATTTGATATGCCTCTGCCTCCTGATGTCTTTTCAATATTAAAAATCAGGGCCGTCAGTAAGTGGCAGAACATGGGGACCAACACCCCCTTCCCTCATCGGCACAGGCATTCCACCTTTGTATTATTATTCATATTTCTCCTTGTTCTAGAAAGAGCCGAGACAACTTTGATCAAAACATCACAGATTCTCCTTCCAGGACTCTTGCATTAGCGAGGGGATCCAGAGGCTTAAAATTATAAATTCATTCTTTTCATCAACAAATATTCATCCTGCTCTAAGTGCTGGGACAAAAGACTCGGAGTTCCACACCCAAAGGCCTCACCATGCTCAGGAAGTCAGATCTGATTCCAACATGGTCAAATAGAAGTCACGGCACCTGCTGGGTACAACACCCGAGAAGGCTGGTAGCCAGGCGATTCTGGGCCATTCTTCAAAAAAGAGCTGCTGAAGGGACACATTTAGATCATGTCATCCTGTCCCTGCCTGTGGCCAATCCTAGCAACATATTTTCTAAGAAGGTATTCCATTCCCACTTCCAACTCCTTATTTTTTTTTTTTTTGAAAAGCCAGCCTACTAGGTGATTGAGGAGGTTTCTACCCTCAGGAGCCCAGAGATCCTGGGTGATTCAGGGTCATCTCTCCGGGACTCAACCTAGGAAACAGAAGAGAAGGAGGATTGAAATGGTGCTTGCTGCTTCTGAGATCTAAATGTTTAAAGAAAAGCCCTAATGGCTGAAGGCAGCAGAGCAACCCTTGGCCTCCTTTTGAGCATTTAAAGATGAAGGGAAGGCCACATGAACCCACAAGAGCAAAGCTGAGGGATGAAAGTGCTCAGAGTCTCCTTCAGGGCACCACTACTCCAGGCAACACCACACCATTCAGTGATCACTTACATGCACGGTGAAGGAAATGTGGTTGGGAGACACAGCCACTGGAGCAAAGGCCCCAGAGAAGGGCAGGGAGGCTAGGGCCAGAGAGGGAACAGGGAAGGCTGTTACAAGAGGAAGCCAGCAGGTTCACCCCCAGGCAGAAGACCTCTCAGACACAGAAAACATGAGGACACACATGGCCTCACTGAGGGGTGTCTGGGCTGGTGGGGGAGGGGATGTAACCCAGGTACTGGGGTAGCCTATGTGGCCGAGATGAGATGGTAGCACCCACAGGCTGTCACCCACAGGCTCATGCATCTGGTCCACAGTTGGTGGTACTGTTTGGGAAGTTATTGAACATTTAGTGTGTAGATCCTTGTTAGAGGGTATACACAAATAAATAAATTAAAAGTAATAAAAATAAGTTACAAAGACGATAACACTGTGGGTACAAAAAGCTGTTTCATGCTGAAAAATTCTCATTTTCTCAGTCTATGTTTGCCATTCCTTTCTTTGGTTTTATACTGTTTTCCATAGCATCTGTCCTTGAGAAGTCCTTGCGGGTTTGGAGATTTATAGCTTTGTTCCATTTCCTGGTTCATTTCTCTGCTTCCTGTGTGTGGATAAAATGTTAGTCAGTTTTCCTCTCTGCCCCCATGCTTCCCTGGACTGTGGCCACGCCTTCCCCCATAGAATCCATTTCTCTGGAACTTTAAGCCAGAGTAAACTCTTCTTTCCTCTGCTTTCGTCATGATGTTTTAGCCCAGCAGCGTAAAAGGAACAAGTGTGGTGCCTTGCTCTGAAATAGTCTACCTGTATTTGTTCATTTCTGTCACAGTGAGAAAGTATTTGTGAAGGGATAACTTTATAAACAAGACAAGTGTGTAGAGCCTATAGTCTGGTATCTAAGACTGGCCCCTGGTGCATGGAGCAGTGAGAGACAGCATTCCTAACAGGAAACAAAACTAGGTTCAGCTGTACCTTGACTCACTCTTGTGAGAGCTTAAGGTCCCACAGGGTAACTTAATCCCTTTTGTGGACATATGCCAATGACCTAAGGACTTCCATTGCTTCCCCTAACACCACACTTGGGGGCCATACTTCCAATACAGGAAGGCCTGGAAGAATACACTCAAATCATGTACAACTGCCTCCTTCTACTCCTTCCACCATGCTACTGCTGTCCCCAACTGAAAGAGATGAAAGAAATAAATGTTTGCTTCTTTCAACAACAACAGCAAAGCCATAGCACTGCCAGAGAGAAGACTCAGCGAGCAGAGACACGTGCTCCTAAGCCTGAAGACCTGAGCTTATTCCTCAGGCCACACATGGCTGAAGGAACCAACTGTTGCAAGCCTTCCTCTGACTCCATACAGGCACTGAGGGATGTGTGTATAAGTGCCAGGCGCGCGCGCACACACACACACACACACACACACACACGCGCGCGCGCAATTAAAAAACATTTCTCAAGAACTGTGGTTGCTTATTGTTTTTTAACTAAACTATTGCTGTTGCTTCATTTAAAAATTTTTCATTTTCTCAATCCATATTTGCCAATCCTTTCTCCCAGTTTCTACAGTTTTTCAAAGAATCTGTCCTGAAGGGAAAAGAAAGCCATGTTTATGTCCTGTCTCTTCCCTCTGTAGCCAGGTCTCAGTGGCCTGCAGTGACTCAAAGAGAGTGAGAAAGGCCAGAGCCCTAGTCAGGCCTGCTCCCACCTGCTGGACTCTGCTTGCCCGCATGCTCTCAGCTGCCTCGCCCTCTGGATCTTGCTTCTTTCTTTCGTTGTCTTTTCCCCCCCTCAACATAATGTTTTTTATTGGTTGTTTGGGAATTTCACATCATACGCATGATCACACTCGGTTCCCAATCACCCCCAAGTCCAATCTCCCACCCTTGTGACCGCTCCCTCACAAAACATAATAAAAATCATTCTCGATTTGTGTTGCCATAGCCTCTCACTGGAGCATGGCCAAACACCTTAAAGAAAACTGAGTCCTTCCTCAGCCCCACCAGAAGCCATCCTTATCACAAGTTTTAAGAGTTCTCTTAGACAGTTTCCTATCTAGGCTGCTATGTTTTAGGGTTTTAATGGGATTGTGTAGGGGCTGTCACAGAAACCTTCTATGGCCCTCTTTCTCAGCTGTGGGTCTGCAGTCATCAATGCCTACTGTAAAAGGAACTCCCTTGCTCTCTGCACTTAGCAGGAACTTGAATCATGGACTTGCACATGGTTTCTGGCAATAGCACAGACCACAGACATCTACGTGGTCTCCAGTGTTACCACAAGCCATGGACCTCAGCATGATCTCTGGTGGCAGTACAGACAACGGTCATTAACACAGCCCTCTACTGCAGCACCATCTTAACTAACAGTGGTAACACACGCCAAGGACATCAACATGGCCCCAGATGGCAGCACAGGGCACTCACATCAACATGGCTCCCAGAGGCATCATGTCCTGTGGGTATTAACATGACTGCAGCACAGGCCATGGACACTTCTCTAGCTCCATGCTTTTATTTTTGTTTTGTGGGGGCAGGGGATGCTTGTCACCACTGACAGGGATGCAGAAACATCTGGAAGCTTGACTCTTTAGGTCTGATCCTAGTGGGGAAAGAGCTGACACGTGGACCTCAACACCAGCATAGGAACAGTACCTTCCATCAGGGCTGGCACAAATCTGAACTCAAGTAAGCCAAGGCTAGGAGCCTGAAAAGTCTGAGCCTGCAACAGGTCCAAGGTGTCAGTGCTGGCAGATGTCACCACTATGAGCTGAGTTAACCCTCAGAAACAGCACTTCCCATACATCTGCTGCCCCTGGTCCTCTGGATGGAGACTCTAGAAACTGCAAGATCAGCAAACTGCATGTTGATCTTTAGCAGAGTTTTGAAGCATTCCACCGACTTACAGAGTGGGAGTTAGTTTGGGTGTAAATGGTTTGTTTTGATTTGGTTTGGTTGAGAGCATGCAGTGCTTTATGAGACCAGTATCACTGAGGAACAAAGTAGACAAAGACATCACAAGGAGATAAAGATGCAGAGCAATCCTTCTAGAGAATATAAAGGCAAAATTTTCTCAATGGCACACTAGCAGACTGAACCCAGCAAGGTATAGTAAGAATTGTGATCAGGACCAAAAAATATTTGTTCAGGTGAACATGTCAAATCTACAGAGTAAATACAAAAATCACACAATCATATCAATACACAGAAAAATCTCAACATCTTTTCATAATAAAAAACATGGAGCAGGATCAGGTGTGGTGGTACACACCTGTGGTCCCAGCACTCAGAAGGCAGATAGGAGGATTGTCAAAATTTCTGGGCCATCCTGGTCTATTTAGCATGTCTCTAGGCTACACAGTGAAACCATATCTCAAAAACAAAAAATGCTAGAGATCTGTGAAAAGCCTCAAGTTAACAATGATGAAGGTTGTGCATCCCCCATCTTTCTGAAAGAAGGCCAGAGTACCTATGTGTAGATCAATTTCTAACTGGTCTTAATAAAAGCCCAGAGTCAGATATTAGGGGGTGAAAGCTGAAAGATTAGAGAAGCAGAGCAACCAGCCACTAGTTCTTACCTCTACGAAATCCTCAGACCGAAAGGGGTGTCCTCTCTCTACAAGTTGTCAGACTGAATGGGGTGTCCTCTCTCTACA
>LOEQ01001019.1:0-17290 GCA_001685075.1 Bramus lutescens | reverse complement strand
GGGGTGTCCTCTCTCTACAAGTTGTCAGACTGAATGGGGTGTCCTCTCTCTACAAGTCGTCAGACTGAATTGGGTGTCTTCTCTCTACAAGTCATCAGACTGAATGGGGTGTCTTCTCTCTACAAGTCATCAGACTGAATGGGGTGTCCTCTCTCTACAAGTCATCAGACTGAATGGGGTGTCCTCTCTCTACAAGTCGTCAGACTGAATTGGGTGTCTTCTCTCTACAAGTCATCAGACTGAATGGGGTGTCTTCTCTCTACAAGTCATCAGACTGAATGGGGTGTCCTCTCTCTACAAGTCATCAGACTGAATGGGGTGTCCTCTCTCTACAAGTCGTCAGACTGAATGGGGTGTCTTCTCTCTACAAGTCATCAGACTGAATGGGGTGAATGCCATTTCCACAAAACCTCAGACTGAATCCTGGGCTACTGTCTCCTCCAGCCTTATATTCTTCTCTCTGCCCAGCCATATCACCTATGACACCTATCAATTCAATAGAAGGTCTATCTAGCAATTCAGCAAGAAAGATAAAGAAACGGAAAAGAAAATCATGTCAATCTGTCTATGGTACGAACTCATACACAGAAGATGCCAGGGATCAACTGTGAGCTTATGTGGGAACCCAGCATGAACAGGGCATGAGATCCATGCACACGAATCAGTGATGTTTATATCTCTACACACTTGCAAGGAGTACCCCAAAAACAAAGCAATTACATTCACAATAGCATCAAGAGGGATAAAATAGGAATAAAGTTCATAGAAATAGAGAACTTGGACTCTGAACATCACACAACTTTGTCAAGAGGAACTGAAGATCTAAACTGAGACACGGTGGCATGGTCATAGACTTGGAGACCTCACCTTAAGGCAAGGCTTCCGGAGCAGAGCTGTAGTTTCAGGCTCAAATCCTGAATGACACCTTTCCAGAATGAAAAAGATGGTTCTTTCTGGAAGGTATGTGAGCTAGCAAGGATCCAGAATATCCAAAGGGGTTGGAACAGAGGTTTGTATGATAGAAATCTCCTCTTAAATCACTGGAACCAGGATGTCTGAAGTCAAGGGCAGGAAGGCTCTGCCACTGCAATGATAGTCATACCCCAAAATCCACTGTTTTCACCCAGTGACTTTGTCTGCATGCCCACACCTTCTCATGGCCATTGAATAAAGACACTAGTCATTAGGTCATAGCTCACCCTAATGACCCCATCTTACCTTCATCATACCTGGAAAGACCATGTTTCTAAACACCCCATCCATAGGCCCTGCAGTTTTAGGGTTAAGTATAGCTTGCAGGGCACAGGAACTCCAGCAGGCCACAGGAACTTGACCCAGAGGGAGTCATTTGGGGCTACAGAGATGATTACCACTTAAGAGTTCCTATAGCTCTTCCAGAAGACACTGGTTCAGTTCCCAGCAACCACAATGTGTAATTCACAACTTCCTGTAACTCCAAGGGGTCTGGTAACATCTTTTGTCTCTATGAGAACAGCACTTGTGCAGTAACACAGTCACCTACACATGAACTGTGCCTTCTTAGGCAGAGGAAACATTTCTAAGAAGATGACTCAAATGATGACTGGGGGTCACTATTTGTAGAGTGGGGTCACTGAGCTCAAACAGACACTTGGGGAGTTATCTATCAGCTGTGTCAGGCTGGTCCAGATCCCCTGGAACAGTGGTTCTCAACGGAGGCCATGCTTTCATTCCCCGTTCGCCCAAACCCGAAATAATCACACAGAAACTATATTAATTACAATACTGTTTGGTCAATAGCTTAGGCATATTTCTAGCTAGCTCTTACATCTTAAATTATCCCATTTCTATTATTTTTTATTTTATCACGAGGCTTGTGGTTTGCCAGTACCAGCACATGGAAGTCTTTCTCCTCCTGTGGCTACATGGCATCTTTCTGACCCTTCCTACTCTTTCTCTATATTAGATTTCTCACCTGGCTATATTGTGCACTGCTATAGGCCCAAAGCATCTTCTTTATTAACCAATGGTGATAAAACATGTTCACAGCATACAGAGGGGAATCCCACATCACTCAAACTTCCTAACGTTGTGACCTTTCACACAGTTCCTCATGTTGTGGTGACCCTCAACCATAAAAATTAATTTTGTTGCTAATTCATAACTATACTTCTGCTGCTGTTATGAATCCTAATGTAATTATCTGATATGCAGGATATCTAATACTCAACCACTGTGAAAGGGGTTGAGACCCACAGGTTGAGAACCACTGCCCTTGAGGCTCATGCTGGCTTGTAAACACAAGTCCCTACCATCCCTGTCTTGTTTGCTGTGTTCATCAACTGATGTTTAACTCTGAGGCTATTGGTTTGTACCAAAGCTTCAATCACAGAAATGTGGAGTATTCCAAAGTCTCTATAAAAAGCTCTGTTGCAAGAACTTGTACCTTCTGTAAGGGTTTTGTAAGAACAAAGTTCCATTGTTGTCTGTCCAAAGCCAGTGTTGCTGTTGATTCCTGCACATACACACACATGCACATGTGCATACAAATACATGCGTGCACACACACACACACACACACACACACACACTAGACTGGCTGTTCAGAATGAACAGAGCTATACATCATACCACTGGAATGGTTAAGTCAGTACAGAGTCCCTCTAAGTCAACCCTTGCCACTGCCTACCACTGTTTTCATGTGGAGCCATTCATTCCTCCCCTTTGATCCCCACATTTGTTCCTCTCATTTCTATGGGATGACATCTGACATACCTTCATGTTCCTCAGCACAGGACAGGAACTTTTGTGATGGCTGTCCGCAGTGTCTGTGGAAGGAAACTCAGCTCACAAACAAATAATGATATGACTGATGCCCTGTCCAAAAGCATGTGATGTTTTCCTGACTCCCCAGACCCACCATGTATGCTGAAGGACCTCTGTCTTACTCAAAACCTAGTCACAACCCCATACCAGAGAATGGGTTCCTTGGGGGCTCATGACAAGTTCTTCTCTGAACTCTGAGCAATATCCTTGAGCTCCCATGAGCCTACCTGCTCCCTAATATGGCTGGTCCTAGGATGAACCTTCCCACCTTCCTCTTCTCAGGCCCTGAAGGCAAAGCATCCCTCCTTAAGATCTCATCTCAGTGCTTGGGCTAGGCTGTCAGTCCCAGGGTGAAGAGGCGACCTGTGAAGATGCACATCTCCCCAACATCATCATTCACCCACATGGTCTCAAACTGAAGGACTTCGTGAGTAAAATGAGACAAAGGACCAAATGCCAACCAAGGCCAGAAGAGACATATGTCCCAGCTTGACTCAGGGACTGGAAACAATAGGGGTTTCCTTGGCAAGAGGTCTGAGAAGGTCATTCCACATCTATCAGTAAGAGAGCAATGTGAATTTCTAAGCAGCGACATCTGGAAGATCAAAACTATCGCACTTCAATCACCAGGAACTCTCTGCTTGTTACATGCAATCATACTTAGTTATTAATAGACGCAGGCTCGACACCGGCATTCTGCATGCTCATCCTGAGGTGCACAAGGGACTCTGCTGGCATTGAGTTAGTCATTTTCATCAGCATCTTCCATGGATTGACCGATCTGACCCCAAAACCTCACGCTGTCACTCATCATAAGTAAATTTATCAACATGTACGTAATCAGAATACACAGGAGAGCCTGAGCTGTTTGCATATGGAATTGCTTCACTCTTCACGCTTCAAAAAAATTCAATTTTGCATAATAAATAATGATAAGGGCCAGTTGACAATTATCTGGATGGGAATATTATGTGGAAATGATTGGAATTTCAATGCGCTGGGGGATCTGTCTGGAGGCTGCCTAAGTAATCAGCCTCCGTGGCTGACTCCCTCCATTGTCGGGCACACAAAGCTCCGACCGACCTTCCTGCTTGCAGGCTGCAGTGTGCACCCTGCAGATTGGCACGTACCCTATTAGTAATTTCCTCCTGTGACACCGGCTTAGATGCACAGCCAGAAGAATATGAAAATTAATTAGGCTGTTATTTTAATGCAGAAGAACAGAAGCCTATCTGAAAAAAAATCTCACACACACACTCACACAAACACACATGCTCACACACCTCCAAACAAATGTGTTTGGAGTCTGCCTTCCCCAGAAGACCCTGTCACTTACCAAAGGCCTGCTCCAAGGCATAGTGTTTCCCCTCAGCTTCTGAGTGACTCAGAAATGTAATAATCACCTCAAAGAAAAAACTAAGGCCAAAGCTCATTCTTGATTTTTCCAAGAGAGCACAGTGCAATGTGGCTTGACTGCAAGGTTTGGTAGGGTATTGTGGCTTCCACTAATTACGCTTCATGCTGCCCTTTCTAAGCTAGTCATTGTATCGTGGAACAATGCTGGGAGATAGCACATCTCCCTGCTACTTTGTACCCTGTCAAGAAGCAAAGCCACACGTGAGAGGTGCACCTGTGTCCCAGAGGCTCATTTGGACCAAGCCTCAACTTGTGGCCCTGTGACCCAGAGCCTCCTGTAGCATCAACAGTTATCGTAAGAGGCTGATAGTCAGAGAGCTTTGTTAATTAGGAAACAGATGAAGTTGGGCATGATGACACAGGCCTCTACTCCCAACATTCAGAAGATGAAGGCAGGAGGATGGTAAGTTCAAGGCTAACCTCAGCTACACAGCAAGACCCTGTCTCAAAAACAACAAATAAGAACAGATACAGGCAGGCAAGATGGCTCATTGGGTGTGGGCACTTGCCATCAAGCCTGACAACCTGTTTTTGATCCCTGGGACCCATATGGTGGAAAGAGAAAATCAACTCCAAATAGTTGTCCTCTGACCTCCACATGTGTGCTACAGCATGTGTCTGCCAACACATGAACATATACATGCACGCATAAAATAATTTTCAAAAATGTCAGTATTGAAGGATCAGACATACAAACAGAAACACCCTGCAATTTCCCCAAAACTGTGCCACCCTTGCAGACTTCTTGGTCTGTGTATGCCTCCCAGATGCCCCTGCTCTGGACCTGCATCAGACAGGTCCTTCAAGACTTCCCACACCCTGTGTTCTTTGGTGGCAGCTGTCCTTCTGCTGTGGTGACAGCGTTAGGAGTCTGAAGCAGTTTTCAGCCTCTGATTGGCAGGTTGCCTGGTTCTACCCACTCCAGCATGTTCTGCCCTCTCACCCTCCTAGTTCAGGGTACCAAATAGGGTTCAGACAAGACACTCTCCAGAAAGGGACAGGGATGGCAGAACAGAAATTATGACCATCTTAGCCGCAGGGGGCGCTAGGGGTGACGGTGCAGCAAGGAAGATCCCCACAGGCTCACTGGAAACTCTTTTCAGAAGAGAAAAAAAAGTACCTGCCTTCCACTCTCACTTGACAAAAAGAGAAGCACACAGTGTGACTTCAAAGACTGAGACTGAGAGGAGTGTGAGAGCCCAAAGGGGCAAGGACAGAGTGAGAGAAAGCTGAGGACACACCCAGGTGTGACACGGTCAGCGAGGCCCAGCACCTGTGGCAAGCAACTCCTACAGAAGACAGATGCCAGCCCCAGTAGAGGATGGCGCTAACATGGGAGCCCTCGGAATACAGTAACCACTATGAAGGTGCCACTCAGACCCGGAAGCCTCTAGTGGGACCATAGTCCCCACTTCTTCTAACGACTTTTGACTCCCCTGTTTACGAGGCTCAGTGGACAGGGCTAGGGACCTCCACCATCATCCCCTACCCCGGAATTGCTCATCTGGGAGAGGGCTTCTGGGGACCAAGTCAGGGCCTGGACCAGGTGTTCCTGGTCATTCTATCTGTTCATGTGCTCTGGCACCTGTTGTCAGAGCCACTCATCCTTCATCTGACTTCATCCGCTGCTCACCCTAAACCTTTACCTGTTTCATACTCTGATGTGGGGAAGGAGCTAAGTGGTCCCATCAATGTCCTCACTGCTGATGAGAGGCCACAGCCAAGAGTCCTGCAGCAGGAGGAATGCCCACCATGTATGGAAACCATATCCACACAGCCATGGATGGGGAGGGGCCAGATGTCACATGGCTCTCTGTGACAGTGGACTGCTTCAGGGCTGGAGGGCAGGTAAGCCTGGGCTCTGGAGTGTTCTGAGAACTTTCACTGCTTCCATCCTCTCCCATTGGTCCTAGGTTGATGCATAGAACTCCTGGGAACCAGTACAAAGACATCAGCAAGGTAGGCAGAGGCCAAGGGCAAAATACAGGGGCCTCCCTCTAGCAGGACATCCTGCGCTAAATTCCATTCCTGCCTCAGATCTTCTAGCTGTCTGCTTGCTGCTCTGTCATCTGTATGTGCGTGACCATGCTTGCTTTTGGCTCCTTAGACACCGGTGGATACTTATGCAAGAACTCAGCTCAGCAGGACATGACCTGAGGTCATATCTCTTACTTGAGGCATCCCAAAGCCTCCAGGCTGACTTCAGGGGCAGACAGCTTCTTTGCCCATGGGTATAGCCCAGGTTAGACAAAGGCCCAGGTGTCTCAGTTTCCATCCATTCATAGTAGGAACAACAGGAACAAGGTCTGAAGCCAGAGTTAATATCTGCACTTCAAGTTCTATAGCTAAAGGCAAAGGTTTAGAAAGTCTGCCTACCAACAAATGCCAAGTGTGTGTGAAGTAAGCAGGCTTCTCTACAGGTCTTCTGCTGAGCCATAGACAGGGAGAGATATTCCACGAAGTCAAGAGAGGAAGTAGGAAGAGATAGAGAGACAGGGAGAAAAACGAGATGCAGAGATAGTAAAAGATAAAAGCAGACAAAGAAATGGAGGGAGACAGGCACAGAGAAACAGGGCCATAAAGAGATAAAGAGAGAAATCAAAGAGGAGAAGGAGAGAGAGAGAAAGAGAGAGAGGTGGGGGAGGACAAACAGACAGACAGACACATAATGACACACGGAAAAACGAGACAGAAGCAGACAGGGAAAGATGGAAAAGAAGAGAAAGGCTAAAACCAATGATGCAGCTGAGAGTCCCTGGTCTCGGTGACGTGGTCCAGAGAACAAGGTCACATAATAATACAGTCAGGTCAAATAGATGCAAGCTGAAAAGACGCTCTATGGAAGAGCCGGCTTGGCCTGTTCACAATGCCAGTGTTACAAGAGGCAGAAAAAAGTAAAGGCTTGGGACTCAACCTAGAAGAAGGATAAAGAGGAACATGAAGGGGACACACACAGGGATCCTGTCTGTGATTCTGCAAAGAGCTACAAAGGAAGTGACCAGTCACCTGCAGACCTTGGTGCCGTGTTGCATTGCAACCACATTAATGCTGTTTTAGCCAGCTTGCAGGGGTTGCTGTCCTCAGGAGAGATCCATCAAAGTGGTCAGACTGTCACCTTGCCTGCATCTCACTCTTAGAGTAGTCGATAAAGAGGACAGCCAACCCATCACTGTGTGAGGCTGCACTGCTTTAATTCCAACAATTGGGAGGCAGAGGCAGGTGGATGTCTGTGACTTCAAGGCTAGCCTGGTCTACATACTGAGTTTCAGGCCATCCAGGTTTAAATAATGAGACCAAGTCCAAAAAAGTGCACATCCACCAAGGTAAGTGTACACACTCTCTCACATCACACACAACAGTTTAGAGAAAGAAAGAGCTATGATATGCGAGTTGGAGGTGTGGCCTGCACTGTGAAGCCACAGGTGACAGTGACAGGCAGCAGATTGCCCTGTTTTGAAACTTTAGGTTTATGCATTTTAAAAATACAATAAAAGAACTCAAATGCTTAAAATGGAGGTAATTCAAAGTGAATAAGAAGGAAGTCCTTCCATAAGGGCTGTACTCTGAGAGGATGAGTCACCATTAGAAATGGGCTCGTCATTTGTTTTTGTGGAACAAGGTTCTTCCATGCAGTCTGTCCTTGAACTTGGGACTCTCCAGCCTTTCTCTCCCCCATAAGCAAGTCCTTGGACTCTGAGACTGTGTGCGTATGTCACCACACCTGGCTGCCGTCTGTAGACCTGCGGTGAGGTGTCTGTTTAGTTCTTTGGCCTATTTTTGTTTGAGTTGGTTTTTTTTTTTTGAGAAAATACCTTTCTATGTAGCTCTATATCAATTTGAACTTGAGGCAATCCTCCTGCCTCAGCTTCCCTAGTGCATGGATGAGCCACCATGACAGACTAGTTTCATCTTGTAAGCAAAATGGGATTAGGTCAGACAGAATTAACAAAGATGAGAGAGCATGCTCCTGTCTCAAGTCGTTAGCACACTCAGCAAAAGGGCTGATCCCACAGTTGCTGTAACAGAGAGAGTAAAAGAAGAAAATGAAGAAAACATGACCAAACACAAGCAGTATAATCATAAAGAAAAAACAGACTCACAGAGTTTATAATCCCAGCTGTTCAGGAAGCTGCCTGGAGCCCAGGAATTTGAAACCAACTTGAACTACTTAGTCCCTCTAAAAAGAAAAAGGAAAGCTTTGAATACTGAGGTAAATTAGAGTCTCAGTTGGAAGCTTTAATTTCTAAAAAGACAGTTTATAAAGGGCACATCTGTAATGAAAGCACTTTTAAAACTAAAAGTAAAGGTCTGGAGAGAAGGCTTTGTGGTTAAGAGGAGCTACTGCTCTTGTAGAGGATCTAAGCTTGATTCTCAGCACCATGTCAGCTGTAACTGCAGCTCCAGGGGCTCTGGCGCCCTCTTCTGGTCTCCAAAGACACCTGCACTCACATGTGCATACACACACAGATGCACATACATACACATAATTAACAAATAAACGATTCAGGAGCACACTCAACAAGAAGACAACAGTGGTCTGAGAGCTGGGAAACTATTGCTTCCTCCCCAGACCTCTCGCATGAGAGAAATAAGTTCAGAACTCCACAAGAGTGGAGTTCAAATCAGACCCAGCTTTAGGCTAAAAAGAAGACTGGTATTCTAAGAAACAAACAAGACTACTGCCACACGGCAGCCTTGAACTTGAATCAGAAAAAACAGTGTCTATGGACACCAAAGGAAGGGGCTGTGTTGATGCAGACTGCTGCATTGTAGCCACGCACATGCAGAACAGCACGTGGCTGGAACCAAACCACTACAGCAGGAAAGCCCCAGGCAACAGGAGCTCTCCAGGCCCCTAGATGCTCAGAGATTTCTGAGGGTTTGACTTTGTCAAGACAAGACTGCAAGAAAATGGGATTAGGTCAATGAATGTATTGTGCACACGTGTGTCTATGTGGTGTGCATGTCTCTGTGTCTGTGTGCATCTTTGAAGAGTGTCTGTCTATAAGTTGTATGTATGTGATACGATAAGTGTCCAAGTGACTATGTTGTGTGTGTGAGTAGTCTGTGTGTGAGTGAGTGTGTGTAAGTGTGTGCATGTATATATGTGTGTGTAAGTGTGTGTATGTGTATGAGTGTGCATGCATATGTGTGTGAGTATGTGTGTATATGTGTGAGTGTGTGGGTGTATATGCATGTGAGTGTGCGTATGTGTGTGAGTGTGTGTGAGTATGTGTGAGAGTGTGTGTATATGTTTGAGTGTGTGTATATGTGTGTGACTGTATGTATGTGAGTGTGTATATGTGTGTATGTGTGTGTGAGTGTGTGTGTATGTGTATGAGTGTGCATGTATATGTGTGTGAGTGTGTGTATATGTCTGTATGTGTGTGGATGTGTATGAGTGTGCATGTATATGTGTGTGAGTGTGTGTATATGTGTGAGTATGTGTGTGTGAGTATGTGTGAGAGTGTGTGTATATGTGTGAGTGTGGGTGTATATGTGTGAGTGTGTGTATA
Source organism: Bramus lutescens (assembly GCA_001685075.1). Classification (NCBI taxonomy): domain Eukaryota; kingdom Metazoa; phylum Chordata; class Mammalia; order Rodentia; family Cricetidae; genus Bramus; species Bramus lutescens. The sequence continues at coordinate 7,553 of LOEQ01001019.1, read as the reverse complement.
TGTGTGAGTGTGGGTGTATGTGTATGAGTGTGTGTATATGTGTGTGAGTGTGTGTGAGTATGTGTGAGAGTGTGTGTATATGTGTGAGTGTGGGTGTATGTGTGTGAGTGTGTGTGTATATGTGTGAGTGTGGGTGTATGTGTATGAGTGTGTGTATATGTGTGTGAATGTGTGTGAGTGTGTGTGAGTATGTGTGAGAGTGTGTGTATATGTGCGAGAGTGTGTGTATATGTGTGTGAGTGTGTGTGAAAGTGTGTGAGTGTATGTATGTGAGTGTGTATATGTGAGTGTGTGTGAGTGTATGTGTGTGAGTGTATATGTGGGTGAGAGTGTATGTGTGTGAGTGTATATGTGTGTGTGAGTGTATGTGTGTGAGTGTGTTTATGTGTGTGAGTGTGTGCTTATGTGTGTGAGTGTGCAATAGGATGCCATGTGTGCCCATGCATCTCTGTGTGTGCTGACTGTGCTTGAGTATGTGTACACTACAGGAGGAGTAGGCAGCCATAGCCTGGGTGCTGAAGACCACACACGATGGCCCTGAGTCACTGAGAACTGTGGCCCTGAGTTTCTTCGCACCTGATAGAACACTGTCAAAAGGCTTTCTCCTGAGTCTGGTGGATTCAAACCTCACAGAGAACCTGGAATGCAGGGGTCATCTCACCTCCTGTGGGTGTCTGCAAGCTCATCCCACCCAAGTCACCCTATGCTGGGGACAGATGCTGAGGAGCCTAGGCCACCAGGTCCCACACTTCCTGCTGTCACCTACCTGAGCGGCGGATGTTGGTCTGGTGTTAACTGTCCAGGTGCTACCCCACACAAAGTCCACCACTCCCTGCTGAACCTTGCTTGTACACGCTACAGGTCCCAGCCACAGACCTTTCCTGCACACCTATCATCAGGAGATCACACTGCACATTTTCCTTTCTAATACACTCAAAATCCAGTGATCGTGGATGGAAACTTTCCCAGCAACACATGGAACGACCTTTGAACAAATAACTGAATCCCTGCAGCATTGACCCATGCTTATTGCTTCCTTCGTCCACAGCTGCTGTATAGAAAACCTCCAATTCAAAGCCTAACCGCGTCTTCTCTGAATAAAGCAAGGTGCTCAAAACAATGAAGGAAATGAAAGGAAGTCACTCATTGTCACCAGTGCACAGCTTCACAGACTCCTGATGTGAGGGAGTAAATAAAGCCATTGATAACCCAGAGTGGGAGGCAAGATGGGATACAGTGAGGCCTTTCTCTGCCTGGCACCGAAACTGCCAGCCTGTTCTAGCACCTGCCATGCCCTTTGGTCAATAGTCTCATGATGCCGTAGAATCGTGCTGTGCCCAGGACCTTGTGTAACCATCGACCATGTCAGACAGCTTATGAGAGCTTGCAGGCAACCTCCAAGGTTCGTCCCACCAGGCCACAGTTCTGGCTCCAAGAGCTCACACATTCTCTGTGCTCTTGCCTCACCCAGAGGGCCTCAGCTGAGGGTGAAAGCTGAGCCCTGCCCTACCGACAGTCTAGAGAGGGGTTGTGATGATGTGATCAAGTCCCTGGGCTGCTCAGCATGTCTGCTGGTGCATGGCTACCTGGATCGGGCATTGCTTTCCTGCCCATCCTACAAGTTTCTGCCGTGAGATGGCAATGGGAAGGCTAGGAGAAATGACTCAGTCAGCAGAGCTCTTGTCTTGCAGATGCAAGGAACAGTTGGACTCAGAATGCATGCCAGACACGATTGTATGTTTAGAATCCCAGTACTGGGGAGACAGAGACAGGGGGATTCCCTTAACTTCCTGATCAGGCAGTCTAGCCTAATTGGTGAGCACCAGACCAACAAGAGACACTGTTTCAAAGAAGATGGGCAGAATTCCTCAGGATGACACCTAAGGTTATCTTTCAGCTTCCCCAAGAATACACATGTGCACCTTCATACATATGAACATACACACCCACAAACATGCATGTATGTGCATACATATACAGCCATACATACTTACAAGCATCAAAGGAGGGAAGATAGCAACAGAAGTGTTACTTCAAGTTCTAGAAACTTCTAAGAGACACTGGTACATCCTCACATCCCTCTTCTTCCCCATTCCAGCCTGTTCCTGGGGGAATGGTAGTCCTATTTACACTGTGAGAACATGCTCACACTTGAGATTCAGGCTGAGGGCACCCTCTGAGTGCTCCCTACTTCTTCCTCAGCTCTGTCCATAGCCTACGACTGTGCGGACAACTCTGACCAATTTCAAGGTCCTCTAGCCTTATTGGATGGTGAGTGTCCTCCGGAGCTGGCTGTGTCCCCCAGTGGGCATCACCTGAGTGACTGGTTCACCTACTTCCTTCACTTAACAGTGCAGCCTTGCTAGAGGAAGTACATCACTGGGGGCAGGCTTTGAGATTAACAAGCCTTACCTAATAAGAGTTTGCTCTTTCTGCTTCACATTTGTGTTTTAAGATGTAAGCGCTCAGCTTCCTGCTCCTGACTCCTCCACGACTTCACAAACACCAAGTATTCAAATATATAAGCCTATGGGTGATATTCTATATTCGAGCCACAACAACCCCTGTGATCTGTAAAAAGGCACTGCAGACTTTGCTGTGGGAAACGCATTCACGGGCAGCAACAGCTCCTCTTGCATCTGGAGGCTGGGCCCTCCTCAGGGGTTGAGGGTCAGGAGGCACAGGGATGGCAGTGGGTTATATGCCACTGAGACTGGGGTTCCACAGAAGGCGAAATGAAAGAAGACACCAGGAAGGGAGGAGAACTGTGGACTCAGGTTGCCCTGGGTAGCCAAGGCTGGTGCTTGGACTGGTGCGCTCCCTTGTAGTGTGGGAAATACACCAATGGTGTGAAGTCTCCTCTCCCTAAGACCTGTTCCTACTGGCTTCAGGATTCAGGAAGAGAAATCATCATATTACATACTCTCTCCTATTCCAGTCAGTGCACAGCGCTGTGCCCCTGTGACTGCAGATGGGGCTCAGGTAGATGGCTGAATAACTGGGCAACCGACAGGCTTTCTCACCTGGAAGGGAAGCGGAGTTGCTGTGGCCATGGCAAGCATGCACCCATTGGAATTTGTGATGCTTAATCTTGATTGTCAGCTAGACAGGATCTAGGGGAAACCTTTGGAAACATGTCTGTGAGGGGTCCCTATGTTGGGTTGGGGTAGGAAGGCCCAATCTGAATGGCAGCACCATCCTGTGAGCTGGGGTCCCAGACTGAAGAAAGGAGAAAGCAAGCTGAGCCCCAACTTTGGTGTGACTAGCCAGCTGTCTGTGCCATGTGACCAGCCAACTATCTCATGCTCCGGGCACCATGCTTTCCTGCCACGATGGACCATACCCCAAAGGGCAAGCCGAAATGAGCCTTTCCTTCCTTAAGTTGCTTTATCAACCATTTGTCACAACAACAAGAAAACCAGACAATACAGAAGTTGATCTTGGTAGACTGGAGAAGGACATATGACCCTCCCCCCTTTACACCCCTCCCCTCAAGTTCACACACCTGAGAACAATGAGGGGCTACAGCTGGGTCAGAGGGAGTTGTCTCTGGGCTTTGGGCTGGGTTTGACCTCGCTCTCCATGCTCTTCCCTGCGCCTGTGCTGCCTTTGGACTCAGTGCTTGGCAGTCCCAAAACAGCCAGGATGCATGGCTTCCCGGGGACTAAAGCTTTACCTGTCTGTACACATTGCCACATGCTCTGTTGTTAAAGCCTCAACCTCCTAACTGCTCAGACTCAGACACAGTGCTATCCCTGGATGGCCTCCACAGAAGACAGCTTGCCTGCTACACGGGAGTGCCAAACACTCCAACTCCACCCCCAACCCAGCATGGTGTAACACTCACCTCCTAATTGGCAGCCTGACAGGAATTCGTCCTTCCACTGAGACCATTGAGTGGAAGCTTGAAGGGCCAGGTCTCATGTGGCCTCAGCTGAGACCCACTGGGGCTTGCCCTGGGTCTGCTCAGTATTCATGAGATAACACAATTCCTTACCCATTCCTTGGAGGCTCTGAAAGCTGGCGGCCTTTGTCCTTGGATTTAGAGTGAGCAGGGAGCTGAGGGAGGAGGGAGGTGTGGACACAAAGCAGGGGTGTGAGTGTCAGTTAAGGCAGTTGGGAGGAGGGGCAATGAGGACTAATCTGGTCTCCAGGTGAGAAGCAGCAGCCCCTCTCCCTCCCCCACAAGCATTCTTCCTGCCAGGACTCCACTGGCTGATTTACATTTTGGATCTGGGCTACTTCAGTGGGCACCACAGAGATTCTATTTTCCAGCCTTACGGTGGGTGCTTCAGAAGGGTGAGAGGAAGGGAAAGGGGGCAGACTGCCAGGAAGACTGTCAGAATGGCAGGAAGTGGAGACCCCGTGGAGGAATGCCCATGGTCAGGTTCAGAGGAGCCCTTCAGAATAAGCATGCGCTGTGCAAGAGTCCTGCGGCCTGCGGGGGGAAGGAGCCCCCTGGCATGTGTGCAATCCTACTGCTCCTGGGGTTCCCAAGTCAAACTGGGAAGTCATGCCTTCCTCAGAGACAACCAACAACAGGAAGCCCTAGGGAGATCCCACCAGGCAAAACCACAGCAGCAGACACACAGGCTGCAGGAGACAGACAGGGATATCACTGGCCTCATGCCAGGCTCAGGTACAGCACCCAGCACAGGCCCTGGACGAGGACTTTCTACTGCAGAAGCAGACTAAACTGGAACATGTAATAACATGGGCCTGAGAATGCAGTGTCACCCTGGAACCGGGAGACTGGTGCCCTTGTTCTCTGTGGCATCCCCAGAGTGGACAATGCTGCCACATCTACAAGAAGATCTGGAGAATTGACCCAGAGGCCTGCAAACACACAGGCAGGTATTAGAAATACTGACACATGCATATGCAGATACCGGATGCCCACAGACAAAGGCAGATGTGTAGCACGATTAGAAGGCAAAAGTTCACTGAGTCACTCGGCCTTCACTTAAGTACCTGCTGGGCTGAGTACCAGGGTACAAAACTGAAGGCTTGGAGACAGATACAGAAAAAAACAAAAAGAAAAACAAACAGACAACAAACAAATAAACAAACAAACCAAATGAGGGCCAGTCACCAATAAAAAGATGCCAGTTCAGGGAGCTGTAGGCTCCATTAAGTACCATGACCTCAACCTAAAAGAACAGCCAGCCTAGGCCACAAAGATTTGGTACAGTCATTTCTCTTTAGTGGTCCATGTTTCCCCCTGTCCCCATTGGGTAGAGAGCTTCTTAGAAAATTAGGCACTGCCATCACCTTTACTCCTCAAGAAACTGAAATTTCCTTTGCTCAGCTTGGCTGCCCCTCTGTCCAAAGAACACCTTCTAGCTCTCCCAAAGTTTACCACAGAGACAAAGCCAGCTCCAGGGCCCCTACTCCAGGATTGACAAGAGTCTCCTAAAGTACAAACGAAGGCCAATCATCCGGGCTTGCCAGCTGTGGTCAGTCTGTGCTAAGCCACACTGAGAAGGGTCTTGCAGTAACCCATGAACCAAAAGGCTAGACTGGGTGAGGACTCTGGGAAAGGACCTCACACTGTGGTCCTGACAGTGTCAACTGCTGTTGAGGTTGGGATCTCTGCCTGAATTCATCAGGCCAGTGCGAAGCCTGTTCCAGACCACGATCAGAAATGAACCATCTCCCGTGGACCAGATCCACTCAGGTCAGGACTCTCTCAGAGATAAGAGTCCTGCTTGGTTCTGTAGCCCTGTTTCTGCCTCTTGTAATACCGGTCACAGAGTCAACTCTTAACTCAGAAAGGTATTTTGTTCCCACAGCAACTTGGTTTGCTGTACTGCCAGTGTCACCTGCTATCGGACCTGATTTGTGGGTGTTCTTGTACTTCCCCAGTGTATCACTCAGGGACCCACCTCCTAGTCCCCTTTGGGCTGCCCCTGTATGGGAGAGCTGGCCTGTTCCTCATTCCAGTGATGGTAGAATGTGGGGTGGCAGGGGTAGCAGGGACTGCTGCCTTGAGTACTGCAGACCTGCTCAGAGGGGCAATGGGCCTATAGCAGACAGGTCATCAGACAGATGAAGTCCAAGACACCTCAGTTCTCCTCCAGTGTGTGCCCACGTCAGCTGGACAACTCAGTCTCCCTCAGAGTGTGCCCATGTCAGCTAGACACCTCAGTCTCCTCCAGTGTGTGCCCACGTCAGCTAGACACCTCAGTCTCCCTCAGTGTGTGCCCACATCAACCAGACACCTCAGTCCTCCCTGTCCCACCTAACCCCTCATTCCTCCTTTTTACAGGACTTGCAGTGGAGCCCTGTCTAATCAATTGCCTCTTACAGTTCATCAGACAAAGAGTTGCCTCCATTGAGCTAATGATCCTCAGGACCCAGTGTTTACTCCTTAGCTAAGACTGAAGATTTAAAAGAAACAAAAGAAATGGGGAAGTGAAATGGCTAAGGTAGCACCACGGGTCTAACTGTATTGTGTGCCTGCCTGGTCACTTCTCACCCTTTCATTCCCAAGAGCCACATTCACCTTGGGGACAATCCTGAGACTGGCCATGACCTTGCCCATGGTCCTAACATATTACTTAGTGTGTGGAAGACACCACTGAGTCTTATAAAGAGAGCAGGTGTTACTAGGCAACTCTAAACCCCTCACTGACGTAAGCACTGATGTAATTACAATTCTTTCTGCTCAAATGCTGTACCCAGAGCTTGGGCACCAAGAGGCTTTCCAGAGGTTTGGACCAGTTCTTGGCCTGACCATTAATAAAGGACTCAAAACGTTTAATTGGCTTAATCAGCATGGTTGTCAGTAACTATCTCATGTGGGTCATTTCATAAGGACAAATGATGCTAATAAATAGTTAACACAATGCAAGGATGACTCAATGTACACAATCAATACAAGTGATAGAGCATTGACAAATATCACAATTATCTTGATAGACACAAGAATCCAATGACAGAATCCGGCATTATTTCCTGATAAAGAGCCCTGAGGAGACTTAAGGCTAGAAGAGTCACACCTCAGCATAACAAAGGCTGCATCCAAGAAACCCAGAGCCAGGTGCTCAGTAGAGGAACCTGAAAAGATTTCCTTTAAGATCAGAAACAAGGTACTGCCTCTCTCTTCCTATCCCATACCAGCTTGCTCCCAGGCACCCCTTCCCTTCTGCAGGGTCATAAGATCCCCCAAATCAGCCTGTTTGGGGGCTGAGGCTCTGGGGACAAAGTGGTGTGTGAAATCGGACAGGAGTTCCTTTGTTTCACTGAGCCTACAAACAGCAAGTCTGCCCTTTTGTCTGTGAGGGCCCTGGCCAGAAAGTGGTCATGATCCTGTACCAGAAGATCCATTGGAGAATCTGCACACAGAAAGCTAGTCCTTTTGTCTACAAGGTCCCTGGCCAGCAAGTGGCCCTGATCCTGTACCAGAAGATCCATCGTAGAGCATTTGAAGGAAGAGATGGGCAGGCACCAATGCAAGAATTCCTCCAACAATCTGAAAAACAACATGATAGCACCAGAACCCAGCGAACATACAACAGGAAGACTTGAACACCCTAATCCAGAAGAAGTAG
>LOEQ01001018.1:305493-325371 GCA_001685075.1 Bramus lutescens | reverse complement strand
CACGCCACAAGCTGGCTAAGCACCTGCAAGTGTGCCCAGCCAGCGTGGTCTGCTGCTCCATGGAATGGAACCGCTGGCCCAATGTGGACTCAGAAACCGTCCTTCATGAGAACATCATGAAGGAGATTCCCAGCGAGGAATGTTTGGACACAGCCCTGGCCCTCCAGGACCAGAACGTTCTCTTCAGGTCCTTGAAAATGGTAGAGCTTTTCCCAGAAACCAGAGACGCCACCGAGGAGGAACCAGCCATGAATGGTGACACCAGTTGGGAGGAGACCGGAGGTGCGGTGGGAGGCGTGGATGCCAGGCCAGTACCACACTGTTGTCTGCCAGCAACCAACGGGCAAATGATGGAACTCAGTCAGGAGGAGCGGGATGCACTGGCAAAAACCAAAGAAGGGATGGACCTGGCCAAGTTTGGCAAGTGGGAAAGTATGTTCAGCAAGGAGCATGCGGCCTCGGTTTTAACGGGTTCCTCGGGGAAAAGTGCAGATGAGGGTGGGAACGTGACTGGGAGAGAGCAGTGTTCCCGTGATGGTAGCACGGGTGATGCAGAGGCATCTCCAGGAGGAAGAGAACCACAGCAAAACCCACAGCCCCAGGATCTTCCCGCTGCCTTGGAGATGACAGGGCTTGCCCCCTGGCAGGATGGCGTTCTGGAAAGACTGAAAACGGCCGTAGATGCCAAAGACTATAACATGTATCTGGTTCACAATGGGCGGATGCTCATCCACTTTGGGCAGATGCCAGCTTGTACGCCCAAGGAGAGAGACTTTGTTTACGGCAACCTTGAGGCTCAAGAGGTGAAAACGGTTTACACCTTCAAAATTCCTGTGAGCTACTGTGGGAAGCGAGCTCGCCTGGGAGATGCCATGTTGAGGTGCAGACCAAGTGAACACAAAGCCGTGGACACTTCCGATTTGGGTGTCTGTGTGGGAGACCTGCCCAAATCCGATCTCATCAAGACCACCCTCCAGTGTGCTTTGGAAAGAGAACTCAAAGGCCACGTAATCTCTGAATCCAGGAGCATCGATGGGCTCTTTATGGACCTTGCCACCCAAACATACAACTTTGAGCCAGAGCAGTTTTCCTCAGAGACAGTGTTGGCTGATGTCCTGACCACTGCCCAAGCCACAGGCCTGCACGTGGAGCTCCACAGTGAGTGCGTGACCCGGAGACACAATAAAAGCAGCTCAGCCTTCACGTTCACCTGCAACAAATTCTTCCGGAGGGACGAATTTCCCCTGCACTTCAAGAACGTCCACACAGACATTCAGTCGTGTCTCAACGGCTGGTTCCAGCATCGATGCCCTCTCGCCTACTTGGGATGTACCTTTGTCCAAAATCACTTCCGCCCCCCTGGACAAAAAGCAAAAGTGATCTATAGCCAGGAACTGAAGACTTTTGCCATCAAGCCAGAGGTTGCTCCGGAGCTGAATGAGGGATTGAAGAGCGACCAGCTCTTGAGCCATGGTAGGAAAAGCTGTAATTCTCTAACCAGTCTGCCCCTGGAAGTTTTGCAATACATTGCTGGGTTTCTGGACAGCGTCAGCCTGGCCCAGCTCTCCCAGGTGTCGGTGCTGCTGAGGAACATCTGTGCCACTTTATTGCAAGAGAGAGGGATGGTGCTCTTGCAATGGAAGAAGAAGAGGTATTCTCATGGAGGCTCCTCCTGGAAAGTCCACAGTCAGGCAAGTAAACATTTGGGTTTTCTTTTTCATTCATTCATTCAATTGTTCATTTATCCAATAAAAATTTATTAAGAGCTCTCTTGGGGACAAGCACTATACCAGGCACTGGGTCAGCTGTGAACATAAGAATCACTCAAAAAGTTCAGTCTAGTAGGAAAGCGGACATAAACATGTGTTCTGCAGTGTAGTGCCAATGCCACATCTGCTTATATACAGGCAATGTCTTTCAGTGGCTCGCCCATTCAATATTGGTTCTCTCCAGTCTCCATCAGTCTCGATCCAGGTCTATTCCAGACTTATCTCTGCAGCTTGCCTCTGCTGCCTCCCCTGCCCTCTCGCTTCTAGTTAGGCTGGACCAGTGCAAATGTTTCAGGAGAAGGGAGGAGGGGGAAGTGCTGACCGAATCACTCTCTTTAGCATGCCCTCCCCTCCCCTTCAGGACACCATGAAATGGCTGTGTTCCTCCTCTGAAGGTGGCTACACCAGGTGACTTGATCTACACAGCTGTTTGTTCTGAGTGTAATTACCAGTTTCCCTCTTTCCATGAAACTTTAGGCTACTGGCTCTGGATATTGCCCCCAAATTTGCAAACCATGCCTCCCCAACCCACCCAATTTGAGTGTACCACTTGCTCCCAGCTTGGACTCTGATTGGTGTAGTAGACAAACAAATTCCTCTCAGTCTCATGCCAACAGACTTTTAAAAATGAATTTTATTTTGAAGTTGTATGTGAGTTTTGTCCACCCACTTCCCATGGTCGAATTGCTTATTTAATATAAAACACTGCAGTATATGAATCAAAGACTCTTTTCCTTCTGAAAAGCTATGTTCCTTTTCTCAGTTGAGTCATATTCACTGACTTACAACTTCTCCAGAAGTTATACTCCTAATTCATCATATTCAAAGTGTCTGTGATATCTTTTATTATAACAAGTGTATATGAACCCTGAATATATATCTATTTAGTTCACTAACACCACTGCTGTGTTTGTCCCTAATACATGGATGTTCTCAAGTGTATAGAGGAATTAGAGTTGCTTGCATCTTTTTACTGATTATGTCCAAAGTATTCTGTATGTATTCCCTTAATTTTTCCTTAAACAGTCAATACCCCTTTATGTATCTGTGCCCACATCCATGAAACCACGTTGGTGATAAACATTCATGAAAACAATATACTCCTCTAGGAGTGCATCTGAGACCAGTAAACATATCTTTCTCTGTAAAATCAGATGTCAATTGTAGCATGACTAATAAAAACCCAGAGACAGACACTGAGGTTCAACTTGAACGTCAGAAAAGCAAAATAGCTAGCCACTGGCTCTTACCTCTACCTCAGTCCGAAATGGTGATCCTGCCTCCAGGAATCCTCAGAATGAGACAGGGCTGTCTCCTTCCGTTTTCTATTCCTCTCTAGTGCTGGGATTAAAGGCGTCCACCACTACCACCCAGTTTCTATGGCAAACTAATGTGGCTACTGGGATTAAATGTGTGTGTCACCATTGCCTGGTCTATAGTGCTGACCAGGGTGACTGTTTTACTCTCTGATCTTTAGGCAAGCTTTATTTATTAAAATACCAATGAGCTATCACTACAGTCAATAATTTAATTTATATACTAAAAGAAAACCTCATTTTGGGGGGCTCAATTTTGCCCCAAATTCAAATATGTCTGGCCACTTTTTTTAAAAAATCCAAAGGCTTCAGGTAAGACTTACTCTGGCAGCTCAAAATGATCTTTTTTCTTAACCCCACTTCTGGAATATCGGCTGTATTCTTCGGCAGTTCTTCCTCAGTGTCCCTGGTAGCTGCTGGGGGCTCCTGGGACCCCAGCTTCCTCTTAGTCCAAGTACAGAGGGAAGGGAGAATCCGCTCTTGGTGCCTCACTCAAAAGTCCCAGAGCAGAGTGTGTTGAGTGCTAAGCATCACCATTTGGACTGTGTGCAGACCCGTTTTCCATTGCTTGTGGGGGTGCAGGGGAAGGTGCGTAACAATTGTAGGTTGGCATCAGGCATCATGATCAATTGAAAGGCTGGCTGGGAAGGTGATTAATTAGCAAGGCACTGGGCATTAGATGCAGGAACAGGAAATAACGAATGTCCAGGCAGACACTGAGCATCATGGAAGCTGGACATAGAACGGGGCCAGCTACCCCGCACACTGCACAGAACCACTCAGCCTTGAAGCACTCAGTGCTCATTGAGAATGTTCACCTTTGAGCTTTCTCTTTCCCAGCAGACCTGGCAGTTCAGCAGCCTCTTCTCCAAAATCAAGAGCTGGGAGTTTAACGAAGTCACCTCCATGTCTGAACACCTGAAAACCTGTCCTTTCAATGTCGTGGAGCACAGGACTGACCCAATCCGTTTGACCAGCATGTGTCAGTCCCGAGAGCAGACCCGGAAGAGCTTGGTGTCCATGTTTAGGGCCCAACCATGGGGTAAACGCACCTAAAGGTTTGCATGCCACTGCTCCTGGCTTCTCAGGGTAACTGAAAGTGGGACACTACAGGTTGAGGACATCCCTCTGAAGCCCACGGATCTGCTTCACTGGGTCATGAGAATGTGTGAGATCCTTCAGGCCTTAGCAACTGCACTAGGGCACTAGCTTTCTGAGCTATGGCTTGTATGATGGTGCCACATTTTTGCCTTATCTTAGTTCTTTCCTCTTTTCATTTCCTAAAATAGGTCAGTCTGAGAGAAAATAAGTAACTTAAGGCCATTTGAAAAATGAGCCCATCCTTGGTTGACTAGAGAATCAGGAAATTCTGTAACCATCATAGACTACATTGTGCTATCTAGTTTACAAACCACCTTCAAGTTCTTGGAGCAGGCAATACAGCGACAGGGTCTGAGGTACAATGGCCTCCCAGGGTATTTCAGGTGGCGGGAGCCCAACTGGAAGGTTCTAGAGCATGGTCTTTCTTGAGAGTTAAGGGCCATTTAGTAACTCTACTGCATCAAAGCCCAGATGGTCTAACACAACCCATCAGGATGGACCACACTGGGTGAGCACAGCTGTTTCATGGACACCACAGGCCAAAGCAAAATAGTCAGTTGTGTATTGTCTTGCATAAGAAAGAAAGTGGTTAAAATTAAGGAAAGGCCAAAGGTCTCCAAGAACAAAGTTGTTTCTGGTTGACAGCCACTGTCCTAAAGGATGCTACACCAGAAATGCTAAGTTAGGACATGCTCCCCTTTTAGAGGGACAAATCAGATCTCACGTAGCTACTCAGTGGCCATAATTCAATGCAACTCTTACTTGTTTACAAAATAAAATTTAAAGATGTGGTGATGCTAAATTGAGAACCACATGGAGCTTATCTACTCAATATGGCTTTGCGACCTCTGGCCATAATGAAAGAATATATTCTCCCTCCCTGGCCTATTTAAGGAAACTGGAAACCTGGAACCAGAAAAGTAATTTATCTTAGGTTAAGTTCCTATTCCCTTATTAGGTGCCATTTTCCAACAATCTTGGAAGTTCTCAAGCTAATGGAAAACAAGACAAAGGGAGGCCAGAAATCACAGGGAACTGGCCAGGCAGCACAGGGAACCACCAGCCAAGCATCCAAATAATGAAGGAGACTTGCCAACCTGTGAGCATGTTGTCTGAGCATCTGTCTGTCTGACCATGGTTCGGAACTGGTGCAGATGAAGAAGCTGGTGCAGAGGAAGGAGCTGGTGCAGAGGAAGAAGCTGGTGCAGATGAAGAAGCTGGTGCAAATGAAGAAGCTGGTGCCTCTGCAAGGGGTCAGGCAGGCAGCAGCAGAGCAAGCCCAGACTGAAAGCGTGTTCACTGTTCACTATATTCCTCTCATCCCATTGTTAACACGATGCTAGGACTCCTAATCTTTGTAGTTTGGTTCAGATTTCACCACTTTTTGTGAGTCATCATTTTCTAAAACTATATCTAGAGTGTTCTCTGATACTTTGTTCAGTGAAGATGAGTAACTGAAAACAGCTAAACAATGAAGTAGGCAAAAAGAAAGTGAGTTCTTCAGGCATCAGTTCTGGCTTCTTCCCACACAGCGGAATGGAGTTCTCAAAGCCCTCTCAGGGTTTCTTATTAGAGAAAGAGAACTACAGACCTTGGAAACAAACCCAGAACTCTAGCTCCATGAGTCAGGAGCTTCAGAGAGACAGAGAGGCCACAGGACTCTGACCCGATAACATGCAGTGCTGGAGGCAACTTGGCCAAGGAGAGCAGCCAGGGCCCCCACCCTGATTGGGGTGTGGATAGTTCAGCCACACTTTCCCCTCACCAATTCCTATCTCAGAGCAGTACAAAGATGACATTGTCAAACATTTTATAAGGGAATTCATTGTTTATGTTAAAGGAAATCAAGATACCCCAGGCATTCCGTGATCCCTAGAGATACGCTCTCTTGGTAAGAAGAGGGAAGACATAGTAAAAAGGACCTTTTCAGAGGCACCCGGCTTGATGCAGGGCAGCTCCATGTAGCTTGGGTTTAAGCAGCAACTGAGGAGGGTGAAGAGGGATGTATTGCAAGCATAGAGCCTAGGCAGGAAGACATCCTTGAGCAGAGTCCTTCGATGAACACCGCCTTCAGGAAAGGCAAATGAGAGGTGGAAAGTAATAGAATGTGGGAGAGGGGGTAGAACAGAGCCACACATGACTTGTTCCCTGAGTAGCATAGGGACTTGAGAAAGAAACTTGTCCAAGAAGAAAAGGTCAAACGGGAAGCAAGGTGAGAATGAGAGGGAGATTGACAACAACAACACTGCACAAGTCTAATGAATGTGCGATGCCAAATCAAACTGAAATGGAGAATGCGGTTTTCTGTATCTATGGTGACTGACTTCTATACACCAGCAACCCCAGGGTCTCTCTATTGGGAAATAAACCGCTTTGTACTCTGAAAGGAGTTGTGGATTTTTAACTGTGTGAAGATGTGTTCCATTGGTTTATACTGTCTAATATTATTTTTATTGTGTAAAGGTGTGTTCCATTTGTTTATGCTGCATTTGTTTAATTATGTAAAGGTGTGTTGCTGTTTCACCTTGCCTGCCTAAGGCACCTGATTGGTCTAATAAAAAGCTAAATGGCCAATAGCTAGGCAGAGAAAGGATAGATGGGGCTGGCAGACAGAATAAACAGGAGGAGAAATCTAGGCTTGAGGGAAGAGAAGAGAAAAAAGAATGAGGAGAAAGAAAGGGACACCCCCAGGGCAAGAAGCCAGGCAGTCACCAGCCAGACATAGAGATGGCAGGATGCTCAGGGAGTCACTTTCTGCTGATCGTGGCTGCCTGGGTGTCCTTATCTCTTTTCCTATCCATTCTAACTCTGGACTGCACAGAGCTTTCATGAACTGTCTCCATCTACTCTTTCCTGGACATGGGCTCTAATGGTCCTGGTATCAGGGAGTCTGGACCTTCCCCCAGTCACTTTTCAACTCATTTGAATTTGTTCTCCTCTGGTGGTTAGTCTTTCCTATTTTCAACCCTCTAATCTGAATCTGTACTTTTGCCTCAAGAACTCACCATATTCCAGGGATGGGGGAGATGGCTCAGTTAGTGAAGTGCTTGCCCACCAAGCATGAGGACCTGAGTTTAATCTCCAGAACCCATGTAAAATGCCACATGGTGATGGCATTTGCTGATAATCTTAGAGCTAAGGAGGCAGAGACAAGAGGATCCGTGGTGCTCCCTGACCAGCAGAATCTAGCCTAATTGGTGGGCCCCAAATCAAACAGAAATCCTTCTTTAAAAGAAGTGGGTTATATTCCTGAGGACTAACAGCCAACGTTGCCTGCTAGCCAACACACAGACCTGTATATACCTGAACCCACAAGTGCACCTGCGCATATTTACACACACACACACACACACACACAGTCACACACAAAATCACCATGTGCTGGAAAAGTCTGGTTGTTTTCCCAGCCAGGAGGCTAACTTCATACAACTGCTAAAGCCTTAATCTGGTTGTCCCCTGACCCTGTTACTCCACATTGCTGCCATTGGGTGTGCTGGTTCGTTTTTCTCAACTTGACAGACTTAGACATATCTGGGAAGTAATGTTAATTGAGAAAATGTCTGCATAGGATTCCTGCATAGGCAAGTCTATAGGACTTATTTTCTTAGTGGTTGATGTGGGCAGTGCCCCGCCCACTGTGGGCGGTACCATTTCTGGGTGTATAAGAGAGCAGGCTGAGTAAGCCACAGGGAGCAAGCTAGTAAGCCACATTTCTCACTGTTTTTTCCTTCATTTCTTACCACTAGGTTCTTGCTCTGAGGCCCTGTTCTGACTTCCCTCACTGATGGAGTGTGATTTGAGAATTGTAGAATGAAATAAACCCTTTCCTTCCCAAGTTGCTTTTGGTCATGTATTTTTATCACAACAGTAGAAACCTTCAGTAAGGCAATAATAGGCTTGTCTGTTTTGGACAGGAACTAAGGTACAGCCACATAAACAGGCCTTGCTCCTGACCCCTAAGGCACAGGATTTGGGCAAATGGTAAGAGCACCACATCCTAACCACAAGACTAGAGGGAGCTTCTGGGTTCATGTGGATGAGGGATGTAGAGTCAGGGCCAGAGAGGCCTCACTAAAAGCACCACTTACCCCAGCACAAAGCTAAGCCACAGTCTCGCTTTATTTTCAGTTTTATGTCTAAACAGAAAAGACAGTTCCAATTTCTCTCTTACGGGAAGAAAAATGAGCAAAAAAGCACAACCAGGCAAAATCAGGCTGCCTAGCAAGAGCTTCTCTCAAGGCTAGCATACAGGGGAATGCCAGCACTCAAGAGGGAGGAGAGCAGAGTGGACTGTTGGGAAGGAGGCAGGACCACAGACGATGCTATGAGTTATCCCAGGGAAGAGTGAATGCAGCTTCATGCTGCCTCTACCTAAAGCTCTTAATAAAGCAGGAGAGGGAGGTCTGTCGGAACCCAGGCACCCCATGACATGCTATTAGGTCCTTGCAGCAGTCCTGTGGAGTGGGTAGGAGGAGGCAGAGCAGTTTTGAACCTGGGGAATTGGAGTAACAGAAGACAATCAGGCTGCTTACTAGAGGAGCTTAACATAGTTTGCAGGAAAGAGTCCAAAGTGGCCATGGCAACGGCCCCGCCACCAGCCTTCATCTACCATCTCAATGTCAGTGATGATGTCATCTGGATCAAAGGAGAGCTCATCACTTCCCTCTGGGGAAGAAGTTGAGGAGACATTAGGATGGTTAGACAGGAATCCCCCAGTGCCTGTCTGTGCCAACTCTAAACCTCACAGGTCCAGTCTTTTGGGCTCTTCCTTGACTCTCAGAACCCACCCCTTTTCCTATGTATCACGGGTCACAGGTGTGCCAGGCCCTTCAGGTGGCTTCACGCTTACCTCCTTGGTAATCATACAGGGCTACAGCAGAGGTCCCTGTACCACCAGCCCCAGCAGATGATCCTGAATAATGAGAAATACAAGCATTACATGGAGAAAGCAGAGACACGATCTCATTGGGCATAAAGGGGAGATTCTCCCTCCCTCTCTGATACCCAGAAACTGACCACATTTGGGAGCTGCTTTCCCCTTCCCATTCACCCCACTCACCAGCCTGGTAGGACAGAGAAGGGGTGTCCTCTGGCTCCAGCACATCCTCATAGTCTCCCTCTTCCTCCTGCCGATCGAGCTCCCCAACGTCCTCATAGTCGTTCTCAGGCTCCTGCTGAGGCTCCGCTTCATACACTGGCTCTTCCACCACCTGGAGGCCTTCGGGAGTCCTAGGGGGCAGGGCTGGGGGCTCCTCATCCTGAGGAGAGATGTGTGGACCAGGAGGATTCAATGATGACCTAATGGGGTTACTAACACCCTTGCCACCCAACCTCTTCCCTCCGTTTAGAAGCCTTTCCTCAGAAATGGTCTGTTCTTCATTCCCAGTCTCCTAAAACATTTGCCCTCTCAAAGGAAGTGACAGGAGGGAATTCAAGGTGTGAGGTGAGGGGTGTGGAAAGCAAGGCAGAGCCTTTGGAAAACCAGAGGAACATCAGAGCAAAAGCACACTGTTGGGCTGCCACAGCTAAGAGAACCAACTGTCCAAGTTTGCTCAGGACTAGGGAGTTTCCAGAATGCAGGGCTTTCAGTACTAAAACCAGAGTAAGCGAAGCCGGAAGATTGGCCGCCCCTATACAGCCCAAGACATGAGAGGATGGTGTAGGGAGAGGCACTCTCTAGGACACTGCTCACCTCCAGGGGATTATGTGGTGGAGTCTGCATCCTGGGCAGAGAGGGCACAGGGTGTTCTTTTCTGCTTCTCATGGATTCAGGTTCTGGTGGTGGGTGACTCTCTGCTGGAGGCCAGACCTGAAGAACAAGGGGATGGCTCCTTTATCTTTAGTTGGTACAGCAAAGGGTACCTGTTGCAGCTGGTAACCACTTGGCACAGCGAAGGCTACCGGTTGTAGCTGGTGACCTGCTTGCTATCTGTTAGACTCTATTATAGAGACTCTAACCGGTAGAGTCTATAAATCTTGATGGCTTTGTTGTTGTTGTTTTCTCTTGACCTTCTACTACCTGGGACCAATTATGCACATGGAATCTTCACAAAGACAAGCACAAGAGACTCTGCTCAGCAAGGGAGACATCTGCCTTCTATTTATTTATTCATTTTTGCCTATTACCTGGACACCTGAGACACCGGTCAGGTCAAGAGATCTTGGATCCCCAATAACCATGCACTCACCTCTGAGCAGATCTTCTTGGGCAATGGGGCCGGCACTGGGGCCGGCACTGCTGGCTCTTCCACAGGCCTCGGTGGCTGCTGAGCTTCACAGCGCATCTTCACCACAGCCTTTCGCTCCTGTTGCTGCCTGGCCATCTGCTGCGCCTTCTCTTCTTCTTCTCGCTTCCTCTTCTCCTCAGCCATGGACTCAAATTTTGCCTTCAGCCCGCGGGCACCACTGGAAGCTGCAAACACAGATGAGGAAAATTAAGGGTGTCTTGGATTGTGAGTGGAGAGAGGAAACAGAGCTTTAAAAAATAAAAGGAGAGAAATCTGTTAAGTATGCAGGAGGAAAGAAGATGAGGAGGTGGTGACTCATGGAGGGTGTTGGGGGCTGCAGACCCCTGGCCCCTTGACTTTCTTTGCCTGTCTCAGACCCTTTGCCTGCTGGAGTGAATAGAGTAAACAACTTGCTTTCCTGTGCCTGCAGCTGCTCTGAGCACAAGACCATCATGAGTTCCTGATGGCAGGGGAAGTGGCTTCTGGTGGGTTTTATAGCTGGAAATCCCAATAACTGGGGTGTACCTATCAGTTAAGGATCCCAATATATGCTTCCCTGGAGCACAATAAAGTTGGTGTTCTTGTATCAAAGATGATCCATGTCTCCATGTCTCTGTATGTGTTCATATGTGTTTAAATCTCCAGCCCCTTTCCTGGCTCGTATAAGGTCCCGTAGTGCAGGCGCTACAGGAGGGGAAGGTACAGAGGTTGTGAGAGGACACTAGGACCTGGGCATCACATGGCACTGAAGCCCAGGTTCCATATGACCAAAGTATCAGCTGTCCTTTTAAAATTATGAGTTCCTGAACCAGCATCTTTCTCAGCCCATATTCTTTAAATCTATGTATCCCACCCAGCACCACCCTATCCTCCATCCCAAAGGTCTACTCTGCATCTCCCAGCAAACACCTCACTCTTGTCTCTCTGTGTGTCTGCTCCTAGTTCCTTCCCTAATGCCACTACTCTTGTCATCCAGTAGGTCTGGATTTTCTAGGAGACAAGACTCTGGATCGATGAGAGTAGCGCTCTCATTCTCCTTGGCTTATCTCAGTGGCCACAGGCATGCAAGGGATAATCTTGGAGAAGAGAGAGAGTCAGAAGAGAAAGAACACCGAAGGGCACTGAGAAGGGAATTAAGACTAACCGGCTTCTATGGGGGTGGTCTTCTTATAGGCTGTGGTTGGGGCCTCCATTTCATTGAAGCCAACGGCACTCTGCAGGCAGAAGAACAGTGTATATAGTCAGGGGAAGTAGAAGGGTAGTGATCCATGAGCCAGAACTGGAGGAAAGAGCCACCCTGGGAGGCATCTGTAGCCGTGTAGTAGATAACAGTTGGACTGGGTCTTTGATATTATCTGGTGGGAGAACGAATGGTAAAGAACTCTACTGGTGGGCTCAGCTCCCCCTTTGAAAGCTCAGTGGACTTAGAATTGCAAGTTTCTGAGCCCAGTTATACCAAGAATGGAGCAAGGCCCTTGCTCACACAGGAAGAGGAGTCACTGAACATACAGTATGGTAACACAGAGCAGGAAGAGACAAGACAGGACTAAGAAATGCCTGAAATGTCATGTCCAATCTCCCTAGTGGATCCCTTTCCATGCTAACTCTCTGTCCCCTCTACTCTTGTCAGATAAACCTCAGGTTATAGAATTCATGCTCCTTGGTGACTCAGCTCCAAGAGTTCCATTTGTGTTCTGGTTTCTCCTTTCTCTTGCTCCCCTCCGTGCACCTCCTTTACCACAGAGACACTCTGGAAACCATGGTTTCCTCTGTTTACCTTATCCACTCGGTCCTTCTGGATTCCATATTGGCCACCAAAGCCCTTGGCATAGTCTGTAGGAAAGAAAATTCTGCGAGTGAAAAATAGGAGATTAGAATGTTGGGAATGGGTGGGGAGAGGAAGCAGATGGACAGGGAGACAGGAATGTGGAAGGCAGAGAAAGAGGAAGAAGTGTCAGAGAGAAACAGGGATGACAGGAAGAAAAGGAAAAGGGTTGAGGATGGAGGAAGGGGACTCGGGAGAGAAAGGAGAGAGGGGTGGAAAGAGGAAACACAATAGAAATGGCAACCAAGGCAACAATACAAGGAAATAAATAGGAAAACAAGGCGAGTCCTCCAGCCATGGCTGCTGAGTCCCAGGGAAGTCTCTGTCCCCACTAAGGCTGACTGGCCTGTGATACTCACACCAAGCCACCCATTACCCTGCCTGGCTCCACTCCTTCCCCAATCACTTTCCTCCTTGCCCCTTCTCTGCCCTGCTTCCAATCCTGCTGTCCTTTCCATCCACGTTGACTCTCCTCGTCCCTCTCCTTATTCTGGGACCTTCCTCCTCCCAATCCAACCTACGTACCTCGCTGAGACTCGTGCTTCTCCGTCTCTCCCTTGTAGTCATATCCTAGAGCTGCTTTGTCCCGTTTATCCTTCTCTACTCCGTAGCGGCCACCAAAGCCATGAGAGTAATCTGCAATAGACAGGAGAGGCCTGAGAGTCTGGCCTCAGCCCACTGGAAAACGCACGCATGTGCGCATAAGAAATCTACAGGAATGAGCTCAGGGTGGGAGGGCAGGGAAAGTTCGGAGCTCAGATAGTGGTGAGCTAATTTAACTGAGACAATGCCCTCACCTCCATCCCAAGACAAGAAGATCCCCTTGATATTTTCCAGGAAGGGCTGT
This sequence comes from Bramus lutescens, assembly GCA_001685075.1. NCBI lineage: Eukaryota > Metazoa > Chordata > Mammalia > Rodentia > Cricetidae > Bramus > Bramus lutescens. The sequence goes on along the minus strand of LOEQ01001018.1, from coordinate 312,286 downwards.
GTATAGAGAATGTAAGAAGAGATCTCTGGGATAAAAAGCAGACATAGGAGATGCATGCTGGCCCTCCACCCCCATAGAAACAGAGAAATCTCAGCCAAATATAGTAACTTTAAAATGGTGAGACTCAGGAAGGAGGAGAAAAATAAGGAAGAAAGGAACAGATACAAGAGAAGGAGGAAAAGAAGGAAGATGGGGGAGGATAAAATAATCCTGGCTCCAGAAAGAAATGCAAGAATTGGAGCGACATAAATAAGTATGAGAGTGACAGTGAGTGCTCATTACAGAAGCCCCGAGGGCTTTAAACTCAATGTTCAGTGAACTGGGATTAAGACCTAGGGTCTGCGGTTCTAAAATCTACTCAGGAGTGGGCATGGGAGCTAGAAAGGAGGTTCTGCCCAGTCCTAAGAAAAAGATGTATAGAAAAATGCTGCTCACTTGTACAGGAAATGGCAAGGTGTCTTGTAGTCTGTTCAGTTTTTAACAAGGGGAAATTTTACCAGTAATATTTGGAACTCTAGTTCTACATCTGAGTGTGGAATGTAACTACTCATTTTTTCCCTGATTAATAGGATTTAGGAATTCAATGTGAAGAAAATAACTTAAATATTGATCTCAGAAAATACATACTGAGAGGGTTCTAGGAGGTGTGTCAGTCAGTACAGTTCCATGTAAATATCAGGACCTGAGTTTGGGTCCCAAGAGCACAGATACAAAGCTAACTGTGACAGTGTATGCCTGAGACTCTAGAGTTGCAGAGACAGGGACAGGATGTCTAGAACTTGTTGACCTGCTGATCTTGTCAAATCTATAATCTCCAGGTTTAGGGAGAGACCCTGTCTCAATAAAGTGCACAGTGATCAAAGAAAATACCTAACACTGACCTCTGACTTCTGCATGCCTCAGTATATACATGCACTCATACACATGAGCAAGCACACACAAAGAGAATATATATGTGAAAAGAATAGCATAAGAAAGGTAGCATGAACATAACACAAGGTAGATTTCAAGAAAGAATGCATTCTGAAAGGCAAGAGGGACACAGCATCATCCATCAGGAATAAGTACAGTGGAATAAATCTAATTCATGAGGCAAAACCTGAGAGAAACAGTAAGATAAATAGACAAATTTATGGTCATTGTTGAAAATTTAAACCTCTTGAACAAAAAGAGCCATCAGTAAAGTTATAGAAGATCCAAACAACTTTTTCACTAAGACCTAGTTGGCTAAGTGACTAAGAACACCCTGTCCCAAACTACACAATCAACTCTTTGATCCTAATGCATATAAGTCATGTGCAAGATGGAAATACTGGAAATCATTTTTTGATCTCAATAAAATTAAAAGCCATTATCAATAAAATAATATGGAAATTTTCCTCAATTTAAGAAATAAAAATACATATTTTCAGTTTATTAGACACATGGCAGGCCCCATGTTCTAGAGTAGTTGGCCAACACAAGTTGGATTCCATGGTTTTGTGTATGTGTGGTGCAACATGAGGGGCCTGCTTGTTGGGGTTTCTGTCCCACCTGATACCCCACAGCTGGCAAGCCCCAAAGAAAATCACACAGAGATCTCCATAAGTTATAAAACTGATTGGCTCATTAGCTCAGTCTATTTATTAGCTCTTGTAACATATTTTAACCCATTGTTCTTATCTATGTTAGCCACATGGATTGGTACCTTTCTCAGCTGGGTAGATTACATCATGCTTCTTTGGTGGTCTGCGCAGGAGTGAGAGGAATGGGCTTCCTTCTTCCCAGAATTCTCCTGTTCTCATTGCCCTCCCTCTACTTCCTGTCTGGTTGACCCACCTATACTTCCTGCCTGGCTAATCAGTGTTTTATTAAAATANAGCTGGCAAGCCCCAAAGAAAATCACACAGAGATCTCCATAAGTTATAAAACTGATTGGCTCATTAGCTCAGTCTATTTATTAGCTCTTGTAACATATTTTAACCCATTGTTCTTATCTATGTTAGCCACATGGATTGGTACCTTTCTCAGCTGGGTAGATTACATCATGCTTCTTTGGTGGTCTGCGCAGGAGTGAGAGGAATGGGCTTCCTTCTTCCCAGAATTCTCCTGTTCTCATTGCCCTCCCTCTACTTCCTGTCTGGTTGACCCACCTATACTTCCTGCCTGGCTAATCAGTGTTTTATTAAAATACATGATTGACAGAATATGGATAATTCTCCCACACCAGTGTGGTTTTGTTTTGTTTGTTTCAAGAGAGAGAGCACAAAGTTGGGTGAGCAGGAAGGATCTGAGTAGAATTGGGAGAGGGGAAAGAATATGTTGAAAATATATTGTTTGCATTGGCCAAAATAGTTGGGGGGGGCTGGAGGGAGCCATGATAAGCTGCTGGAAGGGAGCTGTGAGCGGGGGAGCAACCCTCCAGGTGGCCAAGGCACTGGGTACTCACCTTTCTGAGATGCATGCTTCTCCACTTCTCCTTTGTAATCAAAGCCCACTGCTGACTAAGAGGGGAGAAATGATTGGTCACCGTAGTCTGCTTCCTCCTTTGCAGTACCCTTGCCTTCACTGCAGTCCCAGAGGCAATGTTAGGGACCCGTGGCTAAGTTTGGAAGTTGAAAGTAGGAACAATGCTACAAAACAGTCATCATGGCCTCTGGACCAGACCACTCCAGAACCAAATCCCACTTTCCCCATTTGTAATTGGTTAGCTTTGGGATTATTCAACATTACTGAGCACTGGTCTCTTTAAATAATATTAAATGTGTCTAACCCACTACAATGGTAAATTGAGAGAAATGCCCTCTCTTCATTTGGAATAATATGACAACTCAAGAGAGCAAGGTATATTATCTACTGAGTTAGCAAGGAATCAGCACTCTTCTCCCCCAATGTGAGCCTCACAAACTAAGGTGAGGCAATAGGTAGCAAAGACTCTGCAAACTAAAAGCTATGTGTGCCTATGGGCACCTAAGGGCTAGTCACCTCACTCCCACTGAACTGTGCTGATCTCAGCATGGCCTCACAGATTTTGGTGGGATGGGATCCAAGTTGGTCCCAAGACCTAATACATCCTGGGAGCTGTGTCCCCATTTATTCAGTAACTACAGACTTCTAAGCAAAGCTTGGTTTTGTATCTTAAGAACTAGTCTCTTGGTTTCCCTGCTCCCCTCTTCCTTTCTCCCTCCCCCTTTCTCGGGGTCTCCTGTACCTGAGGCTGGCCTCAAACTCCCTCTGTAGGCAAGGATGACTTTGGACATGAGGAAGACAGAAGATAGTTAATTCTTAGATAACCAGAGAGCGAGGGAGAGAGGTCCTGGGTCAGATCAGGCTAATGCCTGGGTGCCTCCACTTTAGATCCAAGGCAGTTTACTCCAGGACTCTGGCCCAGAAGAAATCCCCCTATTGCTGAGGCTTTTCCTCCCTGGCAGGCCACTGGCCTAACCCCCAGCCAGTAGGCTGACTTCTTCCTTAACCCACTGTGGGCCACAGAAAACCCACCACATAGGTTTGGCTGGGCAAACTCTGTGCCAGGAGGCTAACTGCACTGTGGGCTACTGAAAACGAGGCTCTGGGGAGTCTTGTGGGCTTTATTCTCTGCAGCTTTAAAGGTCACCAAGAGTGCCACACCTAGTCAGGGCCTTGCTGTTATTTAATAAGACACAACCAGCTAAATGCATCCTGCCGAGACCAATTCAAGTAGAAGTGGAGCCCAGCTTTGCTCCACACCCAGTTGAGAAGTAAATAAACCCAGGCTCCCTGCACATCAAGCAGATCATGTTCCCCCTCTAAAAAACACCTATTCATCATGCGGGGACTCTGATTTTGTGTGTCCCATGCTATCTCTGCTGCAATAAATCTTACATATGATAGACATAGCAGGCACCCTTGTCCTGTAATTCTTGATGGACAAATGGACTTGTGGAAGGAGAGCTAGCAGGCAACACATTTCTGACCCTCTACTTCTACCTGGGAGTGAGTATGTCCAACATACCTGGTTTATGAGGCACTGGAGTGGTCTACCAACTGAGCTACTTCCCCATCCTCTAGTCTTTTGTTCGTGTTTTATGGACAGGTGAACTGTTTAGGTGATGCAATTTGTGCTTGTAAAATAACAACTAGCAATAAGGGGTTGGGCAAAGACCACTAGAAGGAAAGCCAAGACCTAGGAAATCCTCCCTTGTTTCTAGAATCATATATGCTCCACATGACATTATTGTCTTTGAATGTATTTTCTGTACTTCTTTTCTTTTACAGCATGTTTTGAACTTTCTCAGTTTTGTTGGGTTGTATTTTCTCCTACAGTGCAAACAAGTATCACCCTAACACTTTGCAGCTTGGATTCAGGCCTACCTGCTAGTAATAATAACAACAGCAATAATAAAAATAATAATAAACCAGATGTGAAGATTTTTTAGCCCATTCCTCTCTCCCTCCCCCTCTCCCTCCATGGCCCCCTTCCCCTTTCAGATGAGACTCTAACCTGTGCCATGAAAGGATTCATCTCCTGATATCCTGAATTGGAATTTAAAGCATCAAGGATTGCCAGCCTTGCTCCTTCCACTGAATGAGCTGCACCCATTTAGCACTACTGCCTTTTTTCTCTTTAAAGCTACTCTTGCACATAAAGGAGTCTCCATCAACACCCCAGCTTCAGGGATCATTGTTCAGTCCTTCCCCTTTCCAGAGCATTGCTATCTTAATGAATTAACTGGTTTACTTGCTGATTTGAGAAATTCTTCTCTGCTAATGCCCTGAGACATTCTTATTCAGAATCTTTGCCTAATAACTGACTAAAGGATGCTTTGCTGATGAGCCCAGGGCCTCTCCTGGGTGAGGCCAGAGCTGCACTACAGCCCCAGCCCTGGAAACTTAAATGGATGCTGATGCTCCACACATAGACAGCCTCACCACCACCAGCCCTGCTGAGACAGGTCTGTACTAGGTGCCAGTACCAGACACTGGTGGCCTCCGCTGTCCTGTCTTTCACCTGAAGAAGCATGGACCTACATTTAGGAATGAGTGTTGGTAAGGCCCACATAACGTAAGGGCTATGGCAGAGGGGAAAAGTTGTCACTTACCTTGTCTGCCCGGTCCCTCTCAACTCCATATTTGCCCCCAAAGCCTCTGGCAGCATCAGTCTGAGAAGAGTGTTTCTCCACATCAGCGACATATTCGTGGCCCACAGCACTCTAAGGAAAATCAGGAATGGTGTATAAAAGATCACAATGATCTTAAGTAATCGAGATGACAAATGGATGTCAGGATACAAGAAATTCCCTTCTGAATCAGATCTGTAGCCTTTGACAGGGGTGCTAAGGAATTGATAATGGGGGACGCAGTAACTTTCTCTAGAGCAGTGCCCATCCTAGAATCCTTTTTCATGTCACTAGAGAGCCATTGCTCAGAAGCCTCCAGGAATGTACTGGGAGTCAAGATAGAGAAGAGATGGCCAGAGTAGTGTTGAACCCAAAAGGAAGGGAGAGGAGAGCTCAAACAGGGGCATTGCAGAGCGAAACAAAGGAGCAAAGCTTGGGCTCATCTAGAGGCACTGACTAGATGCCCTGACCGAGGCTGATGACGTCTTCACTCCAGCAACCAGGTATCTTTTGTCCTAGATCCTTAATCATTTAAACAACCAAAGTTCAGAAGTGAATTCTGAAGTTTTCAATGTACATATAAAAGATTGCTAAACCCGGCGGTGGTGGTGCACGCTTTTAATCCAAGCACTTGGGAGGCAGAGGTGGGTGGATCTCTGTGGTGAGGTCAAGGTCAGCCTGGTCTACCAAGTGAGTTCCAGGACAGGTTCCAAAGCTACAGAGAAACCCTGTCGGGAAAAATAAAGATTGCTAAAGGGCTGAGGAGTGGCTCAGTATATAAGAGTCCTTGTTCTACAAACATGAAAACTTAAAATCAAATCTCTGGCACCCATACACAAAAAAAGTGAGGCATGGCTACATGTACCTATAACCCCAGCATGGGAGAGTAGAGACAGGTGAATTCTGGGAGGTCCCTTCCCAGACAGCCTGGGTGACATGATGAGCTTCCCACTCAGTGGGAAATCCTGCCCCAAGGCACTAAGGCAGAGAGCTGTAGAGGAAGACATTTGACATCTTGCTGTGACTGCCACTTGTGCACACACAGGTGCACTCACCGCCCCCACAACCTGCATGCATGCATACACCACATACAACACATGCATACAACACACATACACACATAATCACATCATACACTAAGGCAGAGATTCTCAGCCTTCCTAATGCTGCGACCCTTTAATACAGTTCTTTGTGCTGTAGTGACCCCAACCATGAGATTATTTCATTGGTACTTCATAACTGAAATTTTGTTACTGTTATAAATCATAATGTAGGTATCTGGTATGCAGGATATCTGATATGTGGACCCCAAAGTGTTGTAACCCACAGGTTGAGAAAAGAAAATAAGAAGTTGCAATACAGACAGAATACACAGCATTTTTAAAGGCAACAAATAAGTCTATAGCCTATTTTCCCTCCTCCACTAATGTTCCCTGCTTCGTCAGTCTGAGTGTGGCCTAGTTTCATTTCTGTTGCTCTGATTAAACTACCTTCCAAAAGAAACTTTAAAGGAGAAAGGTTGTATTTGGTTACAATTCCAGGTCATGGCAGGAACTTAAAGGAACAGTCACATTCACAAACAAAAGCAGAGAGAATAAATGCATGTAGACTTGCTGATTAACTTTCTGTTTCTACTCTTATATAACACAGGATCCAAGCCCAGAGGGTGGCGCCACCCACAGTGGGCTTCTCACATCAATTAATGCAATTAAGAC
>LOEQ01001018.1:289302-303718 GCA_001685075.1 Bramus lutescens | reverse complement strand
TGCCTGCTCTTCCAAAGGTCCTGAGTTCAATTCCCAGCAACCACATGGTTCACAACCACCTGAAATGAGATTTGGTGCCCTCTTCTGGCCTGCAGGCATGCATGCAGGCAGACCACTGTATTCATAATAAATAAATCTTAAAAAATAAAATCATTTACTTAAAAAAATGTAGATTTTAGTTAGTTTATTTATCCATTAGTATAAGTGTAGTTTTATTAGTGTTTTGGTTTTTTTGTTTTTGTTTTTTTTTTTGTCAAGCAATAACATTCTGCAACCTAAGCCTGATAATTTCTGAGAATAACAAACAGAAAGAACAGTTAAAGGTCCCATAGTTTAGGACTGGGACTCTACCTCTGACAGTGACACTGACGGGGGAAGGGGGGTGTCAAGAGGCACTCACTCCTCTACTAAGTCCATGCGCTTTTCTAAGTTTACTACCATGGAGGCTGCAACACCAAAGAGGGAGGAAGCCATAGTCTAGTTAGTCTGAAGATCTGAGCTGATCGATCAGCCCTGTGCCAACAAACGACAGCAAGAGCTCACAAATTTGGAAAATATGCAAGGACCCCTGGACCATATAGAAATATCTGGGTGAGAGAACCCTACATGTTAGGGACCTGACTTTCTGCAGTAAGCAAAGGTCTGGGTACCCCCTGGGACCCAGCAGAGAGTGGTTACAGGCAGAGTGACCATTTCACAGTGGAATGTTCTCCTTCCACGGAAGATTAGACCCATCTGCTGGTCTAGCGGGATAATCTCGCTGAAGCCTTTGTAAAAGCCTTTCAGCGTTAGCCACAGTTTATTTTAGAGAGCGGGCTAGGAACCAGATGAAATCAATCCGCCCGCGGCTGCAGGCACCCGGTGTTCCCATGCCTCACCTGACTTCTTTGGCAGCAGTGAGAGCAGAGCTCCAATGAGACAGACAGCCAAGGCCTCAGAGCTACCCGTGTCTGAAACGGGCTCCAAGAGGCTCCCAGCTGAGGTATTCAAGGGAGAAATGGAGGGCTAGGGACGAATATTGTTTGCAATTGAGAAAATATGCAAATCCGCCTACTGAATGACAGGCTAGTTAGGGGAATGTACCCACAGATGACCTTATTTGAATTTAAATGTTTTGAACAACAAAAACAAAAATTTACAAAATTGTTTTTTGTTCAGTTTTGTGTCTCATTTTTGTTTGTGAGAAACAGTCTCACGTAGTCCAGGCTGGCCTCTACTTCAGGTAGTCCAGGTTAGCCTCTACTCCCTGTGTAGCCAAGAATGACCTTGAACTCCTGACCTTTCCACCATTTTCCAAGTGTTAGGATTACAGGCATCTGTACCCACATCCAACTGAAAATCAAACTTTTTATAAATTTCTTTACCATATACCTGAATCTGTCTGAGTGGGTCTTAATATATAATCATTTTATTTGGTAAATATCAGTTAAACAACTCTGAATGTAAAGCATTGCCAGGCTCTAAAGACATAAAAGAGCTCATGTATGGTAACAGTAGACAGACGGAAGAGACACAGAAAAGCAACACGTTGCAGCCAGGGTGCCAAGTGTCACATTTAAGGGGCTTTTGACACATTGTCTCCGCTTCAAGCTTTCAAATAACTTGTATTGACGGAGCAAGAGAATCAAGCAAAAATTCAGGACTTCAGAGGTGCAAAGGGAGAAAGGGCAGCACTGTTGTGTTTTATTAGGAAATAAAAATGAAAGTAAAAAGCTGAAATAATTCAGACTATAAAGTCTTTACTCCCAAACAATATGAACATGTGCTTAGAAAAGCCTAAATAATCCACAAAGTTACTGGCACTATTAAGTACTTACAGGGCACAAAGTCTCTTTATCAAAATCAACTGCTTCTGTCTACCAGCCATAAACATTTGAAAACTGGAAGTCAAAAGTAAGTTATGCTCATGACGCAACACAAAACGTTTTAGGGGAACTTTAACAAAATATGAGTAACATTAGAACATTAACAATTCTTCTAAAAAAACTCAGAAAAGATCTATTATAAGTAGAAGAATAGCTCAGGTTTGTAGATCAGAAAACCCAATACTATCAACATGTTTATTATCCCCTTAAATGACCTACAGTTCGAGTGGAATCCCAATCAAAACCCCAACAGGCTTCTTTTTTTTTTCTCCCCCCAGGAGCTGACTTGCTGGTTCTAAATGTATAAAATTATAAAAGTCTGGGATAGACAGGTCCTTCTCATTGCTCAGGGAATTCTGAGGAAGAGGGGGAGGAAGAATTGTAGGAACCAGAGGTGTCGAGGGCACCAGGAGAACATGTCCCACAGAATCAACTGAGCAGGGCTCATAGGGACTCACAGAGACTGAAGAGGCAATCAAGGAGTCTTCACAGGTCTGAGCTAGGGCCTCTGCATAAATGTTATGACTGTGGAGCTTGGTGTTCTTGTGGAACTCCTAACAGCAGGAGGGAGGAGTGTCTCTGACTCTTTTATCTGCTCTTAGGACCCTTCTCCTCCTACTGGGTTTCCTTGCTCAGCCCTGATGTGAGGGTGTGTGCCTAGTCTTACTGTATCTTGCTATCTTGCTATGCTGTGTTCCATTGATGTCTCTGGGAGGCCTGCTCTTTTCTGAAGGGAAATGGATGAGGAGTGGATCTGGGGGAGAAGGAGTTGGGAGGGAGAACTGGGCAGAGTGGAGGGAGAGGAAACTGCAGTCAGGATATATTGTATAAGAGAAAAATTTTTTAAAAGAAGACTAAATAGGAATTAAGGTTTTTGTATCAAAATAAAATAAAATAACATAAAATCTTGGGATAGTAAGAAAAATGTTTTTAAGGAGTACACTATTGGAGTCCTGTTTGATTTCAGCGACTTACCACACAACTAAAACAGTCCCTGCGTTGTGGTAACCTCACTGCCAAGGCAAACATATTGCTTAATGAGGCAGAATAAAGTCCAGAAATAAACCACATAGAAGGTCAAAGAAACGTGCTAAGTTAGCAAAAAAAGGACAGTTTGAATTTTGTTTGGCAAATGGATATCCATAGAAGAAGACGAAACTTAATTTCAACTTCATATTGCACATAAATATTAAAAGATAAAATTTTAAATTGAACCAAATGTTAGAGACAATCTTCACACCTTTTTTAAACAGTTACTTTTTTAAAAAAGATTTATTTATTTATATATTTATTTTGTATACAACATTCTGCCTCCATGTATGCCTGCAGGCCAGAAGAGGGCATCAGATCTCATTATATATGGTTGCAAGCCACCATGTGGTTGCTGGGAATTGAACTCAGGACCTTTGGAAGAGCAGCCAGTGCTCTTAACCACTGAGCCATCTCTCCAGCAACTTTAAGAGAATTTTTTCTTAGACAAAAAGACAACAAATAAAAAAACTAACCCACTAATTATAAAAATCTTTTTAAATAAATTAGACTTCCTCAGAATTCAAATCTTGTGCCTATGAAATAATGCCACCAGGAAATTAAAAGAACAATCATTACTCTTGGATAAAATATTTATAAAACATACATCTCACAAAATATCTATTTCTAAAATATATAGAGAACACAGTAGGAAAATAGTCCATTGTAAAGGTGAGGAAATATTTGAACAGACAATTTATAAAGAAAATGGAAAAAAGAGACATGCATGGCATGCAAAATACACTTGATGAAGTTTAATTTACTTACCCAAGAAATGTAAATTAAAATCGCCACATACCCACAGAGTGACTAAAATTCAAACTACCAACAATAATAAGTGTTGACAAGGACATGGACCATGTGAAACAAATACATTCTGGCAGAAAGAAACTATGGTAAATTCCTTTTGGAAAACAGCTTGGCAGTTTCTCAAAAGGTAAACACACACCGACTATATGAATAAGCAATTATGTTTTTAAGAATACCCTGGCAAATATAAAAATATATGTCAACAAATAGATTTGTGTTCAAACACTCATGATATGTTTGTAATAGACTTAGAAGTCCAACAACAGAGCAATGAATAAACCAAACTGTAATGTAGGTACACAGCAGACACTATTTGACAATAAGAAATAAAAGATCAATATATACAATGCTCTAGCTAGGTTCCAAAAACATTATAAGTAAAAGAAGACCAACACAAAAGAGTATAGTCTATGTTATCTATTTACTGAAGCTCTAGAGAGATCAGGCTAACTACCCTACAAGATACAGGTCAGTGTTTATGCGTGTACTAGGCAAGGAGACACTGACTATGGAGACACGGAGAAGTTTTAGTGGTAACTGAAATCTTATATGTTCTGACCGTACTGGTGGTTACTTGTAGTATTATCAAAATCCATTGAACCATTTGTTTATAATTATTACACATTGACAACAACGACTTCTTTTTAAATAAGAAAGTATTAAATGAATGATAGCTTTTATGTCCTCATAAATAGGCCCATGCTTATGCGGTGAGCATGGCATGTTATGAAGGCCAGACTATTTTTGTGAGATAGTTGATTATACTGGGTAAAGATATGTCATTGTGATTGTTTAATAAAAAGAAAAAAATCAGTAGCTAGGCAGGAGGTATAGACAGATATTCAGGACAGAGAAAGCTCTGGGAAGAAGAAAGAGGGAGTCACCAACCGGATGCAGAGGAAGAGGGACATGCAGGAGAGGCAAAGCCATGAGCCATGTGACAGCAAGGAGATTAATAGAAATGGGTTAATTTAAGTTATAAGAGTTAGTTAGAAACCAGCCTAAGCTAAGGTTAAGATTTTATAATTAATAAGAAGTCTCTGTGTTGTCATTTGGAAGCTGGCTGGTGGACAGAGAAAGACTTGTTACAGACTATAATGTACGCGGCTGCTTTAGACAGAACAGCAACCTTAGGGAAAGGGGTAGTGATTGTGGGAAGTGACATTCCATTTTAAAAAGAGAATGATGGGCGTGACAAAATAGGTCTATTAGAAATGATATGACATAAGGACTAAGGCCCATAGACTCAGGCTGAGCGGAATTCAAAGTATTTGTCTATATTATGTCTGCATCCTTAGACAAATTGTGAAGATCAAGAATAAATACCTTACTCTTCTGTGCTATGAGAATGACATCATCATCTATTAAAGACAGGCATGACTGCATGATGGGTCACAGCTCAGTTCATGTTGCCCTTTATTCTTATCCATAGCTGTGGTTTTCTTCCCAGTAGCCCAGTGAGGTAAGGAGGCTGGTACTATTAACTCCAGTCACATGGTTAATGCCCTGAGTGCGGTCACAGCTGAGCTGACTGCCGTCCCTGGACCTCCAGGGTTCTACTTTTGAGGTATTCTGTTATTTTTCATTTCTACTCAGTGTAGAATGGTAAGAGCCAGAAATCAGGTAAGCCACTGAGATGGGTCCTTCTAGCTATTCCTCAGTGAGGCTTAACCCAAAGGCTTTAGGAAACACCAAGGGCCTTGTCCAGTGTAGTGCAGCCCACAGTACTGCTTGCAGTGCATTCTGGGAGCTGACTTGTTCACAGTGCATTCTGGGAGCTGACCTGTTTCTTTTTTCAACGAAAGAAGATAAAAATCAGGAGTTTGATTTTAGAAACACAAGCAAGAGTTTTGCATGGTGATCTCATATCTGTTGAATCTAAAAGTAAAAACTGTGCTTATATCTTTGATGTCACAGCTTTTCAGTTATATTTTATTTTACCAAAGTGTCAATATCAATATGTTATGAATTTGATAATAGACACGCAGAAGACAAAACCCTCTGTCCTCTCCCACAGTGAGTTTAAGAATCACTGTCTGAGGGTGATAAGGATGCTTTACTAGTCAAGGGGTAAGACAGCAGGCAGAGGAACAAGCAAGCATGGTGATGGGGAGGACAGCCCTTGACCACTGGGCCATTTCTCTACACAGCTGATGAGGGACAGAAGAATCACTTAAGCTGGTCTCTGAATTAGAAAGCCACCCCCAGACTAAATTTATTCAAAGCTGACCTGAAAGATACGAGTGGTGAGGGGCAGGCGGCCCGCCTACTAAGAACCACAGTCACTTCCTGTTCCTGTTTTGAGTCAGCTCAGTCTGGCGAACCCTCTCCACTCCAGTTTCCCCTCTGCTCCCAGTGTCTTGGTGATTCCCACTTGACCACGGAGGGTGGCTCAGTGGGCCCTGTCCAAAGAAAGTTAGAGGCTTCACATTGGAGTGTCCCCTGGAGGACTGTTTGATCTGGGTAGGTAAACTGAGGATCAGAGAGGATAAAAAGTTTGCCTAAGGTTACCTCGCCTGTTCCCATAGGGGATCCAAGCTTCTGTACCTTGAAGGCTTTAACAAATACACACAAGTAAACCTTTGGGGACATATCTCCATTTATTCCAGTGGATATGGATCCAGTTAGTTGGCTATGTGAAGTCACCACAGTGTATGACCTCAGGGACACAAGTCAAAGCTATGTGTACAGTGTTGTGCCATGCAGCCATGTAGGGAGAAGGAAGTCTCAGCTGTTGCATAGTCTTGTTAAGTCTGGGGGCTGGGATTCTGATAAATCTCTATTAACAGAGTATAGAGATAATATCACCAATGTGCTAAGAAGTGCTAAGTACCAGCAGACGCTCAGGTAGACGACTCAATGAACTCTCAACATGAACATTCGGGTAACTGCTATTATCCCTGTGAATTAATAAAATGAGCTAACTAAATTCATACTGCTAGTAATGACAGAGCTGTGAACTGAATCAAAATCTTCCAAATGCAAGCTCTTCCCATGGGCTGGTGGCAGGACTCTAGGAGTCCTTAAAAGGCTCTGCTCTTCTGAACATACAAGATGCAGGCTCAGGGAGGGGAAAACAGTGGGATACTGTTTCCCCATCTCAGTAGGTCCCAGAACACCAGGACGGTGGCCTTCACTCAGAAAAGGAAAAGCCTCCCTCAACCTTCTTGAATCTGTGAGCTTTCAGGGGAATGAGCATTAAAGAAGCTTCTGGAAATATTCTGGAAAGGCCCTGTTCCTATTCTTTTTCTTTGTCATACTGTGTACTTTCCAGACTTGCTGGATTTGCTTAATATCTGGTTGGGGCTGGAGAGATGGCTCAGCAGTTAAGAGCACTGGCTGCTTTTCCAGAGGACCTTGGTTCAAATCCAGCACCCACAAGGCAGCTCAAAGCTGTCTATAATTCCAGTTCCAGGGGATCCAACATCCTCTTCTGGCCTCCATGATCACCAGAACCACACGTGGTAGATGGCCATACATACTGACAAATGACCCTTATATATAAAAGTAAATAAAATATAAAAAATAATATTTAATATACCTACTTAAGTCAAACCATTTATGTCTGAATGGTGTTCAGTAATATTCCAGATCTGCCCAAATGTGTGTTAAGTTTCCTAAGACTATGGAAGTTGCAATGTGGTCATCACTGACACCTTTAAAATCTAGGGGGAAATGAGGCCAAAATATTGTTAGAGTGTGGGTGGAGGAGTTGGGAATGAAGCTGAAAATCATCTTAATCTTGCCAAATTTAGGAGTGGTGTTGATTCATTATTTTCCAGCTTTTATTCTTAAAGCATTGCATTTACTTTGCTACTGAAATATGACAACCTGGTACAACCCAATGCAATAGTCCTGGTGAGATGGTCCAGACTAGTCTGTGGAAGAGAAGTGTGTCTCTCAAGGGCCAAGGACAATAGTCCACAGAAAACCCTAGATATGCTCATATTTGCTTCTCTCTTTTTGAGACACAGTCTCATGTATTGTGGTGATATGATATTCTAAAAATATCTCTTACATCCTAAGAGATTAAAACTTTTGCTGGCCCTCACAGCCGAAGTTAATACACCTTGAATCACTTAACACTTAAGACTGCAAGCCTGTTAAACCTGATCTAGGAGAACAGTGTAACGACCAAACTTACTTGCCATCTGATCAATTCTTACAACCTAAACTAATGCACAGTTGCAATCTTAAATTATGTCCTCTTCTATGCCCCTGACACAGATAATGCCTGTACATCATTTGCTGAGAGCAGCAAATACAGAAGTTGAAAGCAACTTCCTGAAAAATGTCATAAAGGTTGAAAGTAACCATTGTGGATATTGGTTGATAAACAATGCTACTTGTTATCTGGGTCAGTTGGAGGCTGAGACTTAATCCCATGTTAAACTCTGTTAAAGATTTTTGCCAAGTGTTCCTTATTCCTTTCCCCCACGTAAAGCTTCCTATTCAGTTCAACTGAGATAGAAGAGAGCCTCTAGTTAGGGAGATCCAGCAACCAGGCACGCAGTCACAGGGCAATCATCTGCAAGACAGATAGACACGCAGAGACACAGGAACACACAGATTCACAAGTCAGCCTTCAACCAGTCTAAGGGACTGAGACACATACAGCAGACCAACAGAGGAAGGAAGACAGACAGAGCATGAAGTAGGGAATTCAAATCTAGACTCTCTTTTGGTTAAACAAGAGGAAGTGCTTTTATTTCTTTCCTTAATGGGATACCAATGCATTATTGGTAACTCAGAATTAATCACTAACACACAGTGTAACCTAGGCTAGCCTTGACATTGAACTTCTGATCCTTCTGCATACACCACTCCACCTACAGCCACTTCCTTCCACCCTTCGGTGGTGCTAGGATTACAAGCGTAAGCTATCACGCCTAGTTTCTTTGGTGCTAGAACCAAACACGGGGCTTCATGCATGCTTGGCAAAATTTTTTCCACTTGAGCTACATTGCCACATTTATTTCAGATAAAAAGAAAGTTGGATCATTGTCTTGAAGACTAAACAGCATTGCTAAAATAGGATTAGTCATGATTTTCCAAACGTCTTGTTTCTTTATATTAACACTATGGTTCCCAATTTCCATTGTGTAGTCCAATGCTAATTTGTATCTCAAGTCACTGCCCCTACTATGACAGCAGATATTATCTTCACTATAGAACTTATGGGGGAGTCCTTAACCTTGACATTTTACTGATGCCTTCTCTTTTCCAGACAGGGTCTTATTATGTAGTCCTGGCTGACAAGAGATCAGCCTGCCTCTGCCTCCTGAGTGCTGGAATTAAAGATGCATAAGACCACACCCAAGCACTGAAATCTTCTTAACTGAAGTCTTCTTAACCCATTGGCAGTCACCCTACACTCTAAACATGTTCTGTATTTATGTGAAGGGATAGGTGAATGGCATTTTATAGATAATTGATAGAGATAGATAGATAGATAGATAGATAGATAGATAGATAGATAGATAGATAGATTAAACTTCAGCATTTATGCCTCTTCTCTGACTATCTCATGTCTGATTGAAGGAAGGGAGATAGCAAATACAGCAAACTGCCAGGGGGAGGTGGTTGATAGAGCTGTCATACATAAAAGACACATAATAATAAGACAGACGATAAGATGAGAGAGATGAAGTAAATACACATGAAGACATACAAACACACAGAGATCGATTCTAGAATAAATAAATAAATAAATAGAAAGATTCCTAGACATGGCTATTTTCTTGCTGCACATCGCCTAGAGCCCGCAGGCTTTTCATCAGCTCTTCATGGACCACCCCTCCCAGGTCTTCCAGCACCTACTTGATGTGCTCTGTGCGTCCAGAGCCCTCGATGGTCTTGGCTCCCCACCGCTGCTCCTTCTCGGAGATGTCATTCTAAAACAGACAACATGCAACGTCATCAGCAAGAAACGGGCTAGATTGCAAGGGGCCTCCCAGCTGACCCTCACCATCTCCGTTCCTGCATTAGTTGCTTCTTCAGTCAGAGTCTCTACTGTCACTCCTAGCTGCATTTGTCCTATCTCAACCCCACATGAGAATTAAAATTAAGCTAATGATCCTTGGCTTACTCTGAATCACCCACCCTTTCCTCCTTAAATCTCTCAGGACATCTCAAATCAAGGACCATAGGCCAGAAGAGTCCCAGGTTCAACTGATCTTCAACTTCAGGATGGAGTGACCTAGTCCCTCAATTTCACTATCAACTACACTCACACCTGGGCCCTTCTATGTTCAACAACGCATTCTTAATAATGTCAGCTAGTGGTTCTGCCAATCTACCTCACCATGAAGACTATCCTAATCTCAGATACTCCTTCCTAATCCCCCTCAAAGGTCAGAGTGGCTGAGGTGTCCCCCACCCCCAATGTCCCAGTGAAGTTTATGCCCCTACTCACCACAAAGTCAGGGTCTGTGTCCCAGTCATCACCCTGGGTCTCCACGGAAACAGACACATCATGCCCCACTACAGACTTCCACATCTGAGGGTGACAGACAATGGAAATAATTAGGAATGACAGAGGAATCAATAGGAAGGATGATCATAATGCTGAAGTCAACTACACAAGCAATTGAATGTTTCTCGCCGTTTTTAGAAGAAAACAAGAGCTGAAACAAAGCAGATAGAAGTTCTCGGGCAACTTCTCATAAGAGAAGGGAGTGGGAGTTATTTAAGATACCAGAGTGGTTTGGGTCCACCCACATCTGGAGGGAAGGCAGTGTAGAGATGTAGGCAACACTGAGCAACCTCTGTCAGCGTGCTGGGACCGTTCACTGCGTCCACAGCTTGTAGTATTTGACAACACCTTCTGCAGGATTGGGGTGGCATTTCCCTCAGATTTCCCCATGGTTTCCTTTCTAGTTGTCAGGACATAAATGAGTCCAGGGTGCCTCCTGTCTGTAATCTGCTTAGCTACATTGAAATTGTTTCACCTGTCCATGGGACGCTGCCCTACATTCACTCTAAGACACACTCATGGAAGAGCTGTCGGGGCAGTTGGCTGAAAGACCCACACTAGGTGATGCATGGGGAAACATTGACAGGAATCTCAGTTTCCTAAGGGAGAAAACACGGAGGCTTTACGTTTTATCGCTCAATTACAAACACTGTTCAACTGTATTTAAAGATATACATATTCAAACACAGCATGTAACAGATCCCCTTTTTGGAACACATGTGGGATTTACCAACCAAGTAAACATTGCAGAGGTCTTTGGAGAAAACTAGTTTGGCAGGGGATTGATCATTCCTCCACTGGATACCCGTGTTTTTACTGAGCCTTGCCAAGGGAGCATGAGGAAGAACTGCCTAGTCACACTGTGGGCTTCTGAATATTGGTGTGACAAGGCTACAAGGGACAGTGCCCATTTGCTCTGGTAGCCTTTGGGATTTCCTGGCTCTTCTCTTATCTACTGGCTGGTAAGTCCCTGCTCACCCTTCTTTCTCAGGGACCTCCACTGCCGGGAGGCCGTTCTGGTGTTCATCACTGTTTCCCAGAGGAGACACTCATCAATTCCTATCTGCAGGACTCTGTCCATTTGGGCCCCAAGTCTCCACCAAGATGCACCTGGAAACCTCCACCCTTGCCTCTAATTCCTAGAAACCCCAGAAGATCATCCCTGGAGAAATCTGAGGTAGGTGAATTAAAGATGTTCTAAGGGGCAGCTAGGGTGAGCTAACCAGGCCAAGAGTCATGGTGAGCTGCTAAGAACAATGCCTTCCTTACTTGGCAATAGCTGATAGGGGTTAGCATAGGTAAAGATGACCCGTGAACCACATCCTATGGCCTGTCTTTGGCATGACCTGGCTCTTGCACTGTTCTGCAACAGAGTGAAACTGGAAAGGAGAAGTCAGCTGTATTCATGGGCAATAAGGAAGCAGTGAGGTCCGATGGTCTCATCTTCTGTCCTTCTATCCCCTGCCCCCAGGCCTCAGCCCATCTCTCCCATCAATCTCACATACTTCTTAAGATCAAAAAATAACTTAATATGCTTGCACTGTTGATGACTCATCAATAAGGTTGCTAACTTGAAGCAGAAGGCTGGAGTATAACCCAGTGAAGGACAGTGAATGCCAGACACATCCAGTGCCTGAGGACAGTGTTGATTTATGGCAACCATAGTCCACAGACACCTCAGTAATATGACAGCCTCTGAGGAACCACAGCCAGTCACGCAACACAGAGTATGTACCTCATAGCCAGATACTAGACTAAGCACTTCACAAATACTAACTTAAATATTTTGACAACTCCCTGATTCCTGTGATTTTTGTTCCCCAGTGTTAAATAATGAAGATCTTAGCATAGCTGCCTGTCTCCGACACTCTGGGATTCCCACAAACACAAAGAGTTACCCCAGCTAAATAATCAGGCCTGCATTTGGCCCCTCAAAGCCCTTGGCTCAGCACCAGTGTTCACTTGGGTTAATTCCTGTTCCCTTTCATTTCTCATGTGCATTTTGTGTCCCTGATAGACCATACAAAAGTCTTCATCTTCTGTGGGACTCCTTTAACTTAAGTTCCCAGGGCCCGCCGGCCCTTAGAGTGGGATGCATAGATCCTCAATAGAAGCCAGGGCATACTTGACTGGGCCCACAGTCCTAGATGGCTGATCAGTCACGTCCCTGAGTGCAGGCCATTTCCTTGTTCCTATCTTCCCATGCTCATTGTCAACTACTGCATGCAGACCTGATGGCCATCACAAGTTCAGCACCAAATAGCAAACTAAGTGCTGTGTGGATTTCTCTTCCACACTTCCCTGTGCTCCCCAAGTCTCCCAGAGCTCTGAGTACCCACCTTCACTATTGTTTGTTCGAGCTCCCAGCTCTGGCTCTTCAAATCCACACCCCAGCGGCCCCCGCCAGCTGCTGCCACTTCAGGGCAAGAAACTGAGCAGCGGCTTCAGTTCCGTTTTCAGNTTCCGTTTTCAGGTTTTCTGTCATTTCCTGCCACACTGTCCTCACAGCTACTTCCTGAAGTTTGAATCAGTTCCTTAAGATTTAGGTACTTAAAAGGGTTAAGTGTTTCTGTGTCTAGTATTTTGAAAAGTTTTTGCAAGTCGTGGGATAGTTATAAAAATGACCACATCCGAGCCACATCCCTAAACAGTTAAGACACATTCAAGAATGCTGTAGGACCGCTCTGTGTCCTACATAAGACAGTTGCATCTAAGATAGTAAAAGAATTCAGAACAAGCCAGGGGGTGTGGTAGCAAACATCTGTAATCCCAGCACTCAGGTGTAGCCTGGGCTACAACACTGTTATAGAGGTCTGGTCTGAGGGAGGAAAACAAAAGCATTTGATGAGGGCTGGAGCAATCAAGAGAGACTTCCTGGGAGGTCGATCTGTATGTGAATCTTGAACGGCAAGCCTGAAAAACACCTCTTCATTACCTGTAGCACTTACAATGAGGCTCACACAGAACTGATGTCAAAAGGATAACTCCTGAGAAAGGAGAGCAAGTTACCTAGCTTGTTGGGAAACTGTGTGGAGCCTGAGCTCACCTATAGAAGTCTGACTCCAGATGAATTCCTCCAAGAAGCAGGAGCTGTGAACTCTGACACACTCCATGCTGTTAAGATCTGTGGCCCTTCCCTTCTATCTTCAAGTCAGAGATGCTCAGGTGACTTGTTTGGGCCAATGAAATAGACCCTTTCTGAGGGGAAGGCCGCTGAGAGTTTGGAGGCCTTTACTGTGGCTGCTTTACAAATAATCCCCCAGGGGGACTCCTCTGGCAGCCTGGGGCCCTCAGTGACAAAGAGGATGGCAAAGAAAGTCCCAAGATCCTCCTAAGACTTTGTTATTGAATCTGACCCAGGCTCTTCTGATCTTGGTAGACTGTGGAATTGTGACCTGATTGCCCTAGAGATAATGAACCTAGAAAGGGTCCCAGACTGGTTTTACCACTCTTGGACTATAGAGAGCATCTCAGCAGTAGAACAGAGCATTTCTACAGGAGAACAGAGCATTTTTGTAGGAGAACAGAGAGTTTCTGCAGGAGAACAGAGCGTTTCTGCAGGAGAACAGAGTATGTCTGTAGGAGAACAGAGCGTTTCTGCAGGAGAACAGAGCATTTCTGCAGGAGAACAGAGTGTTTCTGTAGGAGAACAGAGTGTTTCTGCAGGAGGACAGAGCATCTCAGCAGTAGAACAGAGTTTCTGCAGGAGAACAGAGAGTTTCTTCAGGAGAACAGAGCATTTCTGCAGGAGAACAGAGAGTTTCTGCAGGAGAACAGAGCATTTCTCAGGAGAACAGAGCATGTCTGTAGGAGAATAGAGCATTTCTGCAGGAGAACAGAGCATTTCTGTAGGAGAATAGAGTGTTTCTGCAGGAGAACAGAGCATTTTTGCAGGAGAACAGAGTGTTTCTGTAGGAGAACAAAACGTTTCTGCAGGAGAACAGAGTGTTTCTGTAGGAGAACAAAGCGTTTCTGCAGGAGGACAGAGCATCACAGCAGTAGAACAGAGAGTTTCTTCAGGAGGACAGAGCATTTCTGCAGGAGAACAGAGAGTTTCTGCAGGAGAACAGAGCATTTCTCAGGAGAACAGAGTGTTTCTGCAGGAGAACAGAGCATTTCTGCAGGAGAACAGAGCATCTCAGCAGTAGAACAGAGAGTTTCTGCAGGAGAACAGAGCATTTCTCAGGAGAACAGAGAGTTTCTTCAGGAGAACAGAGCATTTCTGCAGGAGAACAGA
>LOEQ01001018.1:254505-268651 GCA_001685075.1 Bramus lutescens | reverse complement strand
TTCTGGCCTGCAGGTATACACACAGACAGAATATTGTATACATAATAAATAAATTACATACATAAATAAATAGAAAAAAGAAAAAATTTCTATAAAATTATTTCTTTCAAATTTGTGTCATAAAATATTGGAAAAAATCTTCAGAAAAAGTAAGTTATGAAAACTTGTATCCATGCTAGAAGTGGAGATCAAATGGAAGGAGCTGAAATAAAATGACATGGAAAGGAGTCCACTGGTCAGATCTGGGCAAGGCACGTGGCCTGGAACAGCTATGACATGCACTCCTCCTACTCAGTGAAACTGCAGATACTTGTGAATCTGAACCCCCACTGCTTCCTGTACTCAGCTCACCAGTTCTGTGAGGTTATCGTTGGGACTGTTTGATGGCACCAGCTTTAGGAAGAATATAACCTTGGATATACCCACGTATGTGACTGAAGTAAATGGCACAGGCGTTTTCAGGTCAGCATTGTTTATATAGCTGTGCGATCATGTGTGTGCATGCCATGATACACTGCGGAGGGCAGAGGACAGACAGCTCTGGGTCTTGGGCCTCGCTTTCT
This sequence comes from Bramus lutescens, assembly GCA_001685075.1. NCBI lineage: Eukaryota > Metazoa > Chordata > Mammalia > Rodentia > Cricetidae > Bramus > Bramus lutescens. The sequence continues at coordinate 268,088 of LOEQ01001018.1, read as the reverse complement.
ACTTTTTTTTCCCCCTGAGACAGGGTTTCTCTGTAGCTTTGGAGGCTGTCCTGGAACTAGCTCTTGCAGACCAGGCTGGCCTTGAACTCACAAAGATCTGCCTGCCTCTGCCTCCCGAGTGCTGGGATTAAAGGTGTGCACCATCACCGCCCGACTGACTTTCTGCTAAGAGGTCGCTTTTACTGTTTCCTGCTATATGGCTATGCAAGTTGGCCTGTGGGTCTCTGGAGATTGTCTTCACCTCCTACCATGCCACCGAAGTACTGAGTTTGGGATCACAGATAGGATGCATTGCCTCCACCCCCTGCCCCCTGCTGGTTCTCACTTACCAAACACTTACCTTGTGTGGGCTGCATTCTCACTTTGTGACAAACTTCTCAAAGATGACCTTTATCCCCCAAGCCTTGCAAAGATCACAAAGCACTATCTGCTGACTCAGGCCAAGTCAGCCTGAGAGCAAATGCAGCTGCGTCCTCTGCTGAAGGAAGTCAGTTTCAGACAGATGTGCACTGCTTCCCTGTTCTGGGCTTCTCAAGGGGATTTGCAGTTTATACAGCTTGCGAGAAAGATTTGTCAACTATGCACAATTGTATGACTCACTCATAAAGTAAGGATGCAGCCAAAGCAATTCTACATTTTCTTAAAAGACCTGAACAGTATGAGCCTGACTTACTAAGAAGAGGGAGAACAAAGTCTCAGGCTTTGTGTTCATGCTCTCAGGACACTAGTGGGCCCATTTTCTGGACAGCCTGGCTTCCTGTGATCTGCAGCAGACATTCTCATATGCCTCCTTTCTTGCATGTCTCAGAACCAGGGGCCACAGAAATCATCCCAGTAACTCAGTCTTCATTTTCAGCAGCGAAGGCGGGACAAATAATGTGCATTAAAAAAAACTTCCCCATTACCACTCTGTGTTGTTATCCCAATACCACAATGAAGAACACTGGGATGGCAGGTGACATCTGAAGCAAAGGGAGCCTCCTTATCCTGGAATGAGAGTGGTCACCACATAGCTTTCCTATAGAAACCTGCCTGGTGATTTCTAACTTTTGTTAATGTTTTTCTCAAATAAAGTATTAGACAAGATGTTGAGAAAGTAAAACCTGAAGTTGTCATGATTTAAAAAAGAAAGAGTAGTATTGCAAGAAAATGTCATTCCTTAAAGCCCTCAAAGATGTTAATATTATATTTCTCCTTACGCAGCTATGAATTCCAGGTTAAAAAAAAAAACCCAAAAAATCCACTTGGTGAAGGCCCTGCCAGCAACACAGTGGCATTAAGTATTGAATCAGGTAATCATGTCAGTAGTAGTCCACACGGATGTGACTGGACATAATCACAAGTGTTGTCATAGGAGGAGCTTGTTTGAAACCCAGAGTGTCTTGAATTCTGCAGCCCTTGAGGAGAAGCCAATAGATCTACTTATTATAAATATCACTGCTTTTCTTCATGTATGTTTATGTCAGGAAAGAAACTAAAATGAAAAACTGTAATCAACACCCCAAAATATAGTACTCAAATGTTTCCTTGCATGCCCAGAATAATGTCCATCAAGTACATCAGAAAAGGAAAGTTATGAGTTCTGGAAAACTATTTGCACAGTCCAAGCTTCAATTCTCAATAAAAATCTGTATGTGCAGACGAATTTGCATAATTTTAAACTATATCAGATCTTGGTAACTTTATAATTAATAGTTTTGTAGAAAACTAAATGAGGCTTTTGAAAAAGCTAGAACAACCTATGCTCAAATCTACTCAAATCATGTGTAAAAGATGCAGCTGAGTACCTGAAGGATGATCAACAACCATTTCCAAAACTAAACAAACTTTCAGATTCAGGCTTTAGCAAGAATCTGTACATCACGTAAACAATACCTAAGTGCACACACCCACCTTCTTCACCATAATACTGTAATACTAAAACTATCTAAACAACTCTTCCGTGTGTGTTGTTTCTCCTCAGCTGACCCAAGAATGAGCAAGCCAATTTCTGGTAAGTACCAGTCTCAGTGGCGCCCAAATTAGGTAAGCACAGCAAACTTGAGCTGAGCATCTTTCTATGTAGAGAGATAGAAGAGGTGTCACTCTTAAATATATCAACACTTAGAACCCACTGGGGCGGTGCTGAAATTTGTTTTAACTCCTATACCAGTTCACTCAAAATCTGTTTAATTTGCTCACATTAAATTTTATACTATGTTGAGCCATGCAGTGGCACACCTTTAATCCTGGCACTTTGGAGGCAGAGACAGGAGGATCTCCATGAGTTTGAGGCCAGCCTAGTCTACAGAGAGAGTTCCAGGACAGATTCCAAAAGCTACTGAGAAACTATCTTGAAATACAAAAAACACCAAACAAACAAAAAAACATTTCTACTATGTTGCAAAAACAGAGCCCCAAATGTGCCTACAAACCAGCACTGCAGACACTAGTGCAATACCTAAGATATTGCTGAGATTTATTTCACTAGTGACAGAAACTTAGATTGAAGTTTGTTAAACCCTTTCAAACATTTTCAGGCCCCAATATTTAATGCAGTAAAGAAATAAAGTATCAGGAAGTGGGCAAAGAAAACTGCAGGCTGCTTCCGTTGTAAAGCGTTTAGTTCTTCAGAGTTAAACATTGAACCCAAATCATGTGTTTTCCTCATGCAGCAGGAAGAGACACCATCTGGACTGAAAGACCCTTTAATTCAGACTCTTACTCAGAATGCAAATGCAAACAATATGTTAAATGGACACGGTATAAAAAATTTGTTGGAGTTCAGCTATGTAACTCTCTCAGATACAAGATTTATTTAAGCGACTCCTCACAGGTATGTTCCAATATAAACAACTTCCTCACAGGTATGTTCCAATATACTAGTCTTTCTGTGATGTACCAGACTCAGCACTTTATACAAATTTCTTTCAGAAAAATGTTACAGACACAGGTAAAACAATCTTAGAAACAAGGCTTTAGAGCTGTGATTCAGAGGCAGATAATGAAAATGCAACATAAAATAGTGACACCATGATCAACTTGAATGCATAGGCAGGTACTTGCCCAGCAAAGTTCAGTACTGTCACAACCACCCAAGAATTAAAATCCTACTACTAAGCATGAAAGGAATGTGACATCCTTAAAATGCCAGAGGGGCTCAAACCCCCTGCATTATGTTTATGTCTTTTCTAGAATAGTCATATAGTAAAAACCTTGCGGTCCCTCACTCATTCATCAGGTTGTATTCTGGGTTTGGTGGGTGACAAAGTACCAAATGCCATATTCCTGCTTTCATATAGCATAACTCTCCTTCCATTCTGTAGGAAGGAGAGACACATTAAATAAATATGTAAATTACCCAAGACAGAATGGTTCAGCAGAAATGGAGGCTCCTTTAGTTGAACAGTTTTAGGGAAGGTCTGTGTGCAAAGGTATCATGTCTGCTTAGAATAAATTTTGAGAAGAAATCAACTACAGAAAAGTCTAGAACAAAGGGTCTCTGGTGAGTTAAAGGAAAAAAAGTGCAAAGGCCCAAGGCAAGACATACTGTAGTTTTGGTTGAGAGTTAGTAAAGGAGAAGCTGTATTCTGACAATAACGGGAAATTGCTAAGGAGAATTATGGAGGGGGTAATAACTTGCATTTTAAAAGTCTCTGTGATCTGACGGGGAAAGGAGAACATTAGGAGGTAAGAGTTAAGCAGGATATCAGCTGGGAAACCTTTCCTAGTGCAAGAGATGCTTGTGGCTTTTCCTCTGGGAAGTGAGGGAAAAGGAAAGCAAAACTATTCTTTGAAATAATCAATTATGGAATTGCCATATACTAAAGAAAAGGACATTGTTTCATTTCTGGTCCTTCAGGAAAGTTTTACAACAGAGGAGATCAGAGGGGCCAGCCAGTTTGTGGATTCATTTTTAGATGGCCGCACAGGACAACAGCCCGCCTCTGACCCACCAAAGAAGGTATGCTTTCTGACCATTCCAAGTAAAGGGTTTTGCAGATTAGCAAGGAAAGCAATCAGTTGACAGAAATGGCTACAGAACTGCTACTCTGTCACTAGGGGAAGAAGAAACTTGACTCTCAATTCAAGCTCATCTCTAGAAAAATTAGACATATAAATGTATTCTGAGAAAACTAAAATCTTTTCCAAGTTTCCAGCCCTCCTGTTATCCCAGTCAAGTGTCCCTCACAGCCCCAGTCACATGGAACATGCCTGAACATCTTCTTTGCTCCCTTAAAAATTGTTTCTACCATACAAGGAAAACATAGTACTTTCCTTAAAATGATCTATATAAAACAATTATAGTAAGTCTGAGAAGTGAATATACTCAGCAAATTGCTAAATACATACTAGCAGCAGGCTGTGTAAGGAGGACTGAAAATTTAACTCTTGCCTCAGCAGAGCAGAATTGGTATACATTGTCCAGATCACTCAGGAAACATCTAATTATTTGAGGTTTTTAGTAACACATTTTGTCCATGAACACAAAAATACCAAGCCTCTTAAAAGATGCCTGTACAAAACACGTGGACATCAAGAGGCTGCTGAAACTACTCTTATAGCACTGACTTGCTAAGACAAATTCCAAGGTCTTAGGGTCATTGTGTTTCTGGGTAAGTATCAGATCCTCTATAATTACTAGTTTTCTCAATTGCTTTGCTTCACTCAGAGTAATCTTTACACTAAACAGCCTTATATCTGTAAATAGTGTGGGCAAAGATATGAAAGATCTAGTAAACTAAATAAACTCTTTTTCCTCTTAGGCTACTTCAGAGCCGTTTGTCAGAAACCTGTCCAATTTGGAGAGATAGGTGGTCATACCCAAATCAAATTATGCCCAGTGGTATGAATGTGGGACTATAATTCCTGGGAAATGGTAGCTGCAGCACAATTATTTCCAAAGTACTTTTGGTTCATTATCACAAAAAGAAACAAAGAAACAAAAAACCCGTTGGAAATCCTATGGTGTTTGTCACCCCCACTCAAAGCTATTTGTTTAAAAAAGTCTGTGGCCTAACAGAAAGCAGCACTAGATGCTTATTATTAGAAAAGATTACTGAGACTATTTATCAGGTTTACAAAGTCATTTTAAGAAAGCAAGATATTAACATTAATAGAATAGCATTTTTAGGGAAGTGGGCTCCCTATTCATGATATTTCAAGAGAACATTTGTATATTATTTATCACAATGTTGTAATATTTTCAGATACTTTTATAACAAAATTAATGTCAGAAATCTTTAATATGCTTTATAGAAAGTATTTACTTTATTAATGTGTACGTGTTGTTGGTGAGTTAATCCCATAAATCTCTACTTGGTTTAACTTATTGGATCAAATAATCTTCAGCATATACATGTGAGAGAAAGTGGTCCCAATATTTAAAATTATGTAAACTTCAACTTGTTAGCATCAGATGAACAGATTTTTTTAGTTTAAATAGTTACATATTCATGCTAACTTCTCCATAACCTACCAGCAAATTACTGAAAAATCTATGTAATTTTATCTCAACCAAACAGCTGATAATCTGACATGTCAAATGATAAATTTTGACTTTTTTTATTCTGTACCCATAATATTACATCTAAAAATACTTTCTCAGACTCTTCCTTTTAACATTCTTTTGAGCGGCTCTATGGTTCTTTTCAAGCTGTATGTAGAGACTGAGTGTGCAGTCAGCATGAAAAGACAATGCATGTGAGATGCTATTGTTTTAGAGGATATTATATATTTATACATTAAGGGCATGAATGAATGTATCAGAGGTTGTTTTTTGACACTGTTTACTCAACTTGTAATGAAACTCACTCGTTTTCATGAAAAGGGGGTACTTATTTTTGGGAGGGAGCAAGAATATTATTGCCTGCCCTGAAAAGACTTTTCTCTATGTGTATCTTTCAATACGCTTCAGTTTTATCAATGCTACATTTTGTACTTTCCAAGCAAATATAAACTCTGCAATAAAAAGATGTAGGTTTTTAAAAAGTGATTTTTAAAATGTTCTGAATAGTTTGCTGATATGTAAATATACCTTTATTTGCATAAGAAAAATCAGAAAATTAGGAGCTACCAAACCCCTATTGTGTTTACATTCTAAGTCAATCTAATATGCCATATACATTTTTCCCTGAATGGAAATCAATTTCATAAATTTTATTTGAAGACAATGTACCAATAAGATGACTAGTTTCCTATGTCTGAAATAATTAATTTACAAGACCATTACTGGATTCAATCACCTTTATTAGCCTATCAATGTTACATTTATACATAATGTCTAAGTCGTCTTCTCAAAGGGCTCTACTTTTAGTACATCATGTTAATAGTAAATAGCCAAGTGTGATGGCTAAACCTTAGCCTAGCTTTTTAATATCCTCTGGGAACTAGAAAGCCAATCATTTCACACGCAACAGTGTTCCAAAATAACTAGGAAGCTGCTACAATTTTAAGCAGGGGAGGAAACAATGTTCATTTTGGTCTTTTTGTGTTTGTATTCCAGCAAATTATATTTTCAATTAACAGCAACAATGATATCATAAAAATTGCTCTGCTTTTTAATTTTTTGAACTTCAATACAGTACAAATTGAAACAAAATAGTATTGTAGTCTTTTGGGAGGCAATTAGCCATCAATAGTGTAGCCGAACCTCCTTATCGATAACCGGGTCCAGGTTGGGTATAGCCCTGACCAAAAGGAGGACGGTTACGTGCATAAGGGTTAGGCCCACTAGAAGGAGGGGTCATGGTACCTGCAGGAGATGGTGTAAAACCTGGTCTGGGTTGGTAGGCACCAGGTTGGCTTGGAGCCATTCCAGGCTGAGCACCAGGGGGCACAGTGTAATTAGCAGGTTGAGATGTTTGGGTAGTATAAGTTTGTGGAGGATAAGTGCTCGCCTGGTACTGTTGTGGTTGAGCAGGTAGTTGTTGTGGTTGACCAGAAAAGGCAGGAGCCGGTGCCTGGGAAGTTGGTTGTTGGCTATATCCCTGGAACTGCTGAGGTTGTTGGGGTCCAGTCTGCTGGCTGTAACTAGCTGAAAAAGCAAAATAAGTACATATATGTCTTGGTTCTTTAGGTGAAAGTTTTCCAGAGAATTAGTCTTACTTGCTATGAACCAAAAATGATTAAAAATTTAATAAATGTATTCTCAAGCATTTACATAGTGAGTCCAGCACAAAATATCAAGGCCAAGTAATATATATGTATTTTTTCCAGGTAATTTTTAATCCTATATTCTAAAATTCAAGTTACTGTATACGTCTTTTACAGTTGCTTTAAAACTAAATAACCCTTAAGCAAATTCCCATTTGCACATAATTCTTAGAATAGATTCTCAAATACTAAGTGAAAGAATTATGCTTTCTAGGAAGACAAAAATCATAAAAGCAAAGTTCTAACTAATCAGGGCTGGAGGGAAGTCCTATTTAACAGTACTACATGAAAACATTAGAGACAGGGGCTTTAGAAATGAAACAATGCTACGAATACGCCACATAAATGAAGTGTTCTGAAGTATATTCACTATAATATCTATGAATACTTAAGAATAATTACTAAGTACCATTTTTACAGTTCTTAAAATCTTTTATTTTGGCATCTGATACTTTGCCTTTACAACTCAAATTTTGACTTAGTATGGCATAACAAAGAAACATACCACATTGCCCCACATAATCAACATCTATATTCATTATTTACTAGGATATAATTAAAAATAAAATCTGCTTCACTGAAAAACTTTTATTCTCTACCATGAAACACACCTGCAGCTACTTGCAATGAAACCTCTCCATTGACTGGAATCCTGTCAGCATTAAATACCAGATACATAAGACAATTATTAAAATATGTACAACCCTGCATTTAATTAAAAAAAAGGATTGAATGAATTTGAGTATATTCTGAACTCACCTTGAACCTGGGCTCAAAATTTACTTATGAAAAAAATCTTTATGATATAGTCCATGAACAAAACTGGAAAAGGTCAGAGGGAAAACTGGCAAACCAAAAGTGTCAGAGATTGGTCAATGTTACTACCACCAGCACTAATAAGTCTCCATGCAGAGAAATTAGCTGGTTATTTCCATAGTTCTCAAAGTCAAGGGAATAGGACTAGTGGAACAGAAATAACAGGAAATTTGAAAAGTACTAAATTTAACTCAGTGAAGACTCTGACTAAAACTTCTAAGAGAAAGCTTAGGAATCAAGTTTCTAAAACATTTTACTTGTGGTAACACCTGAATACTGAATTAAAATAATTTATGGTAGGATCTTAAATATCATGTAACTTCTCCTTTCTTCTATGCAAAGCTTTTAGAATTGTGTGTGTAGGACGCACCCAGAGGCCAGAAGAGGGCACAGGACTTGCTGTGATTTCGGTGGTCATAAGCTGCCATCACCGTGGATGCCAGAAAGCGAGCTCTGTTATTCTGGAAGACGGTGAGTGCTCCCAACCTCGAGCCAACTCGCCAGCGCCCATAAAAACTCTCAAGTGTAGCTTTTTACTGTAAAATTTTGGGGAACACTTTTATACTGAAAATGACTAGCCCATTTGAAGGGGAAACAACAAAACAACTGTCTTTTCATTTTGCAACTGGAATCTAAACCTTTTCTTTAAATTGAATCTGGAAGCACCTGGAGTCTTCTTTATTGCTCAGGAAGGAAACAGTATTAAGTGCTAACAAGGCCATTTCAGTAGCAGTCTACTGAGTCAACCATAACAAGCAATACTTCTCTATTACATCTACTTGTCTCCACTGCTGCACCCCCAAAACTGCCCAAAATGAATAACGTCAGGTGAATACTATCACATATTGCAAGATATAGTTTTTTAAATCAATAAAACAAATAGCTACAATCACCCCTAAAATATTGATCACTTTGCTCTACATTGGAGAATATAAAATGGTCTAAGTCAAGAGAACAGGGTTCTGTTCCAGCTCCCTCAATCAGTATCTGCATGTCTTGAGTGAGGAGGACAAGATCAGTGGTCCTCATCCTGGCTATACAATGACCTGTGATGCTTTTAAAATAACAAAGCCCAAGTCCCACCTCCAAGCAAGCCAAAGTCAACAGGAGTAGGACTCCCCTGGTTAAGTCCTGAAGCACAATAAGGGAAGAAAGGATCTCCTACATCAGATGATGACACCGTTTCTTCAGCTCTGGCAGCCTATTATTTCTATACAGTATATAATTTGTGCCACAGACTTTATTTTTAATTTAAAAGGATAACACTAAAAAAAAATGACATTTTGCTTCTGCATGTGTTGTTATATCCACAAATACTTAAGAGTACCCTAGAATTATTGAGTGATAAAGATAAAGAAGAAAACCTTAATTTTTTCTCAATTTGAAGTTCTCTAAGAGATTAATTATTAATGTTAGTAAAACATTTTATACTACTGATTATTGCAGAATCACCTACATTATGTCATATTTGCTCACTGAAAAAATAAAATGCTGATTTGATAAAACACAACAATTTAAATATAAATAAGTACTAATTTCCCTAATAAGTACTGATTATCACCTATTATGACAATGTAAGTATTATAAATCAAGTACTAGTAAGGGAGAACTTAAAATTTAATGAATATAGAAACAGATCAAAAGCTGCAAATTAACTCCCTTTAGCACCTGCTCACCTGAATACTGAATACCATACTGTTGAGGAGGAGCCTGAGGCTGCTGTGCCCCGTAGCCAGCCTGTTGCTGGTACTGTTGGTACATCTGACCTATAAAAGAAAATACAGACAGAAAACGAAGATTTAACTTGGAAGAGAAATATTTGTAGGGCACCTTTACATTTCCTCCCAATTATAATACATAAGCACACTGAGTAATAATATACAATATATACGTTATACTTAAACGTCTATGAAGACAAGAATGAGTTATTTAAGTGACTGCTTATTCTGCAGTAGGTAAACTGCTAAGAATGTTAGCTGGTAGCAAGTTTTTTTTCTGATGTTACTCTAGTGACTACCACTTCATAAACTCCAGAAAACACATTTTTAAAACTATATGCCATCAGGTAAGTAATCAGAGAAAAGGAACCAATACATTGCCATGTAGTTTCACATATCCTTGTTAGCAATACCTATCTGAAGATTCATAGCACTTTTCTCATTACAAGTCATTTAATTTTTAGCCTCCATCAAATTATACAGAGAAAGAAAAGCACTGACTTTTGAGTAACATTGTTCTTTGATTTTCTTAAATTATTTTCAACATGGTCACTCACTGTGTAATATACTATACTGAATCATCTAGTGATGTTGGTGCCACCTTAGTTTGTATAAAGATGCTCTAAGGCAGTGTTTCTCAACCTGTGGGTTGCAACCCCCAAAGACAGTAGGAAAACATGGATATTTACATTACAATTCATAACAGTAACAAAATTACAGTTATGAAGTAGTAACAAAATAATTTTATCACTGGAGGTCACTAAAACATGAGGAACTGTCTTAAAGGGTCAAAGCATTAGGAAGGTTGAGAAACACCACTCCACGGTGTTTATATAAGGCCAAAGTTATCTAATGACACATTTCTCAGTAAGGTATGTTCTGCAGAATTCTGTGTTTTTCACTGAGGCTCCTTATTTGCTGATCTGAGATCCTTCAAACATACCAATCAGCCCATTTAAATACTAGGTTTTCAATTTCATGATAAATAAGCTATTTTGAAACTATTAGTTTAGTCCAATTTTCACATTTTTTTTTGGATTGGTGAAAAGAAAAAAAAAATCACAACCCAGAGATTAAATTACTTATTGAAGATACATAACTTGGAGAGAAAGAAAATTAACCTAAAATGCACTGCTAACCAAATAAGCAATCTAAAATTAAATTAATTTCAACTAAAATTATACCTCATCATCTCTATTTAAAATCTTTTTAAGTGACAGAAAATATACAGTTTTTGGAAGGCAGAGTATAAAGTCATTTCACCCCACCCATCTTTCACTTTGTGTTTATATTACCTTAAACATTTCATCCTTTTTTTCTAATTTTCAATAGTCAGAACCATATCCAATATATTATTTGGTTCTATGACACCAAATCACACCATGTCAGTGAAGAAAACTATTTTACGTTTCTGTAGACAATGGGGTTACCTATGTATATGGATTGCCATTACCAATAATGCCTCAATAAACACATCTGAACCTGTCCCTTCCCACACACGGGCTCTGAAGGCTATTTTACCTTCAATCTGACCTGCTTGTGTCTGAGCTCCTGTATATGGAGGCTGCTGCGGCTGAACTGCTGGTGGGTGCGCTGCTGAGGAGGAAGAAGCAATACTGTCAGGAGTCCCAGAGCGGTCTTCTGCTGGAGCACTGGGTGGCCCTGGTTGGTCATGAAAAGTCAGTTAATTATCCTGTCCAAGGCCTTTCGCTAACAAGCACAGCTAAAATTACAGGTTAATAACATTAAAAATAAAATCACTACACAACAATCTCATCACCAAGAATACACTAAATTTGTGTGCTCTATATTTTTCACTTTGTTCCAGTCTTTAGGATCCAAACTCAGAATAGGAAATCATTCTCTACAATGTGTGAAATGCTAAATTCTTGAGTCCTAACCACCCATGTCAAAATCAAAAACTCCTATCTACAGTCAACCAAAAATAGTGCTTTCTTAAGCAGGTCTCTACTGTCTATAAAGTCAATGCAATCATCCTGTTTATATTCGGGAATCCAAACATTTACTTCTCACATTGTTCCTCTTTTACTTAAAATAACCCATCCCATAGTTTCATAAGATATCTAATGTTTTGGCCTCTACTTAGCACTATTCCTCCACTCTTTATGATTAATTACAACAGTCATATACTTAAATGACATTCTTTAAAATCTAGTTACAACTCTAACAAGCCTATTGTCTTATACTTTATTCCCTAGTCAATTTCTCTATGGCTTTTATTACGAGCCACACTGATTTCTACTTTGTTTTTCTATACAGGCTCCAGTTTCCCGAAGACTTTAAGAACTCTGGCCATGCTCTGGTTCTTTTCTGCTTTCACAATGTCTAGGACTCTACTGACACATGTTGTCAATCAAATTCTGCTAGAATAAGGAACACAGAAAATCTAGATTCTCTGTAGCCCTAATACTATGACAGTCAAAGAGCATATTATTCTGAAGATAACTACAGATGGTTTACTCCTTGAAGTCATTTTAGCAATACAGAGGAGTGACAGAGTTTTTGGAGTTCAATTACTTAAGTTGCAACAGAAATCACAATCATGATATTCTGGTCTGATCTATGACATTCATTTCAAGTTTCAAGGCTGGCTTTTATATAGCATTTACTAACACTTGAAGTAGCTGGAACTGTAGTTCTTATTTCAATCCTCTACATGTTTTTCCGATGTATCATTTGTTCATCTTTTGCCAAGAACAGGTAACACATTCAACTTTCTCCTTAAAATCTAACACAATTATCTTCAGTGAATAATCTTACAAAAGTTCCCAAGAAAATTAAAATGAACAGACCAAATAAATTCTCTATCTCCAACTGCTAAAAATGGCAAAGTAAATAGTCAGGTAAACCCTGCGCCAGGTAGCAAAAACTTGAATAAAGCTGAAGAAAAGTTATTTAAAATAACTACTAGTCAATCAAACCTCACAGAAACCAGAAAAGAGATTATCCCAGGAGAAACACAGTGAATTAAGAATTTCAAGACTTGACCTCTATAGTTTCAATGGCAGAAAACCATCATGTTAACAACTTCATGGTTGGACAAGGAACTGGAAATGAAGGTGAAACTCCCTGTCACTGAAGAGGTAATTACTTGCAACAAAATAATTAATTATAAACTCTGCTCAAATCTTTAGCCACTCATCTGTTTCAGGAATGGAGGTAACTCCAAATGGGCACAGAAAAATAAAAGGCTAAAAAAAAAAAGTTACTGTCCCCCAGTAGTTTAAGTCTGGAAGGGCAATCACAAAGTTCTCAAAGAAGACAATAAAAACATCAGAAAAGCACAAAAAGATACATTAATGAAAATGCCTGCTTTACAACTAAAAACTGCAAGATAGACAGAAATAAGAAAATCTGACATATTTTATAAAACAGAAGAGCAGCCAATAAAAACATGAAGTGCCCTAACAATAAATGTGAGAAAGATATCCAAAGAAAAACAGAATATTGACGAAATATGAGGAAAAATAAAGTACTGCTTTAACACTAAAAACTTATTTGCATAAAGAAATTAGCCAGAAATCTGTTTAATTTTAATTTCCTAATTTCAGGAGACAGCAAAACCTAACAAATGCAACTTAAATCCTATTAAAAACTGAGGTTTTTGTTTTTTTAAGAATCTGCCTCATGAATTTGCCTGTCATCCTAACCAAGGGAGCCATTTTAGGGTTGGCTAGAATCTTGGCTCTAGAGGGGTTCCCAGGTGTCCAAGGGGATAGGCAGCAGAGGAGAGGGCGCCTGAACTGGCCTTATCCCATGGTCATGAGTATCTTGCACATCACCATAGAACCTTCATCCGGCAATGGAGGGAGATAGAGACAGAGACCCACATTGGAGCAATGGACTGAGCTCCGAAGGTCCAAATGAGGAGCAGAAGGAAGGAGATCATGAGCA
>LOEQ01001018.1:241771-254401 GCA_001685075.1 Bramus lutescens | reverse complement strand
AGAGAGAGAGAGAGAGAGAGAGAGAAAGAATGAATCTGAAAATACTGCTGTTAATGAAATTTAGCTAAAACAAACAGTGGAAAGAGATTACTACAGACTGGAAAGGGTGAAATAAATCTCCTAGGGAGTGCTGAAATCATGTATTTCCCCATTTTCTAGGAACTTAAATATGTTTAAAAATATAACTGGCTGAACCCTTAAGACATAGTATTTCGCCGTATCCACGAAAGAAGGGAAATAAGGATACACAGGAAAAGGAATTGACCTACCTGAAACCTGGTCATCTGTTAATCCAAACGCTGACATGACATTTTTGTTGATTTCATCTTGGTTTTTAAGAGGATCAAAAGCTGACATACTTGCTGCCATAACCTGAGTAGATTGTTTTCCAGAAGAATCAGAAGCAGCAGGCTTCTCTTCCCTGCCATCCACAGCATCTGTAAGAATAAAGGAGTAAGCAAGTTTATCTCATATACACTCAAAAAGGCATAAAATTACATGTGTATAAATACTGTCAGGAATATTAGAGTGAGAATTTGTGAATATAGAACTATAGAATGTTTTACTTTCTTTATATGTATGTGTATGCTTCAGGAAAACTGGGTAAAAGGAAATACAAGATAAAGAGCAGTTTTTCAAAAAGAATTGTCTCTTCCCACTCCCCCTTTTACAATTACTAGATTAAGGAGGATCAAGAGTTCTAGGCTAGCCTGAGCTGCACAGCAAGACAGTTTCAAAAACAAAAGAAAAGAAAAAAGAGAAAAGGAGAAAGAAAACTATCATTATTAATTTTAAAGCTCCTTAACAAACACTATCATTTTCCTTTTTTCTTTTATTGGAGTCCAAGCTGGCTAATTTTTATATCAACTTAACACACAAACTATAGTCATCTGAGAAGAGGGAGCCTCGACTGAAAAACTGCCTCCCTAAGATTGGCCTGGAGGAAAGTCTAGTGGTCCTGGGTTCTAAAACAAAGTAGGCTGAGCAAGGTATAAGCAAAAAGTCAGAAAGCAGCACTCCTCCATGGCCTCTGTACCTGCTCCTGCTTCTAGATTCCTGTTTGGTTTGAGTATCCTGCCTAGAAGTTCATCAGTGGGCTATAATTTAGGATATGTAAGCCCAATAAATTCTTTCCTCCTCAAATTACTTTTGGTTACGGTGTTTCCTCACAAAGTCATAACACCAATTAATGTGTGTGTATGTGTGTGTGTGTGTGTATTCACAAACATGCATGTGGCAGTCAGAATACAATCTGCAGTGACATTTCTCAAGAGCTGTCCAGCTTGCTTTTTGAGACAGAACCTCTTACGTCCTGAACTCACCAATTGGCTATCTGTATATTCCTGACTAGCCAGTGATCCCTAGAACTGCCTGTTTCCTCCTCCACAGTCAGTGCTGGATTAGGAACACACAGCATCATATCAGGAAGTTTTCTGATTTTTTTGTAACACGGATTCTGGGAACTGAACACAGATACTATGTCAAATACTTTACCAACTGAGCTATTTATCCAGCCCACATCCCAATGACCTGCAAACATATGGAAGATACCCAGCAAACAGAGTAACAAATGTTTTATTTTGTAAATCTTGCCTAAATTTAGGATCTCAACTCTTATGTTTTGTCTACTGCTCTACTATTAAAATAGAAACCAAGCCATTTAAAATTCCTTATCATCTATAAAACATAATTTTGATATGTATCTTATTTATTAAAATACTCATATAGAAATGTGTTTAGAATGTTCTTCAAAATAATACACAAGGTGACAAAGTATAAATGACATGATTCTAACTTAATGTAATTCTTCATAGTGAATTTGGATTCATAGGTCTAGTTGGATAGATGCATTTGTACTATGCCCTTCTGTCTTTTGTTCTATTGCTGTGAAGATAGATATCATGAACAAAGCAACTCTTAAAAAAGAAATTCTTTAGCTGGGGGCTTTCTTACAGTTTCAGAGGATTAGTGCATGATCTTCAACAGCAGGAGGCAGAGAGGCACAGCACTAGAGCAGTAGCTGAGAGCTTTTGAAACCTCGAGGCCCACTCACAATGACATACTTCCTCTAACAAGGCCACACCTTCTAATCCTTACCAAACAGTTCCACTAACTGGTGACCAAGCATTCAAGTATGTGAGGCTATGGGGGCCATTCTTATTCGAACCACCACACCTTATGAACAGAAACACTTGAGAATAACCTGAATTTTCATGAATAATAACCTGGGATTAAGAAACATGATACCAAAAGCAAAGCTGATGTGGGATGTCCTTATGTACACTGAAAATGTTACTTTTATTGGTTCATAAATAAAGCTTCCTTGGCCTATGGAAGGGCAGAATATAGCTACAAGGAAAAAAAAAAAAACAAGCTAAATCAGGGAGAAAGAAGGCAGGATTGAGAGAGGCACCAGCAGCAGTTGAGGGGAAAGATGTCAGAGTACTTACAGTAAGCCACGGGTCACATGGTGATACACAGATTAATAGAAATGGGTTAATTAAAATGTAAGAGATAATTAATAATAAGCCTGAGCTAATAGGCCAAACAGTTTGTAACTAACATTAATCCTCTGGGTGGTTATTTTAAAAGTGGCTGTGGGACCAGGTGGTACAAAAAGTCTCCAGTTACACAAAGCTTCAAAAGAGTAATCATTTCTAACCATTTACTTAATTAACAAAAAATTATTTTTTGCTATTAAGAAAACAACTTGAAAATATTGTAAATGGATACAAAGCTTACCTAAAGTTAAGATCTTTTAAACTGCATGTGTTCCTCAAACCCCAAGGCATTACATCCCAAGAGCAGCATTCCACACTAACCTTGCAAATGAATCCTCTTCATGCTACTACTACCTCTTCTAATCTACTTTTCAAATAAGCCAAACCCACCAGAAAATACAATATAGCAGAGTTCTATTTCTTAGAGAGGAATGTAGGACACTTGAGGCAACTGCTACACGATAATGGCTATATTGATTGAATTTTGTCTGTCCTTTATACTCTTTGACATGGTTATATAAATGCTATGTAAACTGCTGCATGAATTCTTCTGGGAGAATGGTCTAAAAAGCTTTTATTCAATCCTTGATTTAAAACTGGGACTTTTAGTTTAGAAAGGAAAAGTTCATGGCTGGAGAGATAGTTCTGAAATAGTACTTGCTTTAAATAGTACTCAGGAAGAGGACCTGAGTTGGAAACCCCAGGATCCATGTAACAAGCTGGCCAGGTCCTGTAATCCCACTGTTTGCAAGACAGGAGGCCAAAACAACCAGACTCCTGGAAATTCACTGACCAGCTAGACTAGCCTACTTGTTCCAGGCCAACTAGAGACTGTAATAAAGCAAGAGGTGGAAGGTACCCGAAGAATGACACCCAAGGTTACTTCTGAGCTCCATATGCACATGCACACACATGCTGCACCTGCATGCACATCCATACATACATAAATATGTACACAAAAACAAACAAAAAAGAGCCAAGTTCAGAATAAGCAAACTGATTTACTCTGAAACATATAAGCCTTCATCACAAGTGTGCAAGATCAAAGTATTTTAGTAAGTTCCATCATAGTCTGAAAGAGAGGTAAGATTAGAAATTACTAACCATCAGCAAATATTTATTGAGCATTTACCATTAACATAATTCCATATGGCTAGAACAAGACAAAAAGGAAATTATAGAAAATGGCTTATTTAAAACCTAATCAAATTATACAAAGTCAATCAAGGGGATGGGTCTATAACTTAGTAGTACATGTAAGACCCTGGTGTCTACTCCTCAAAGGAAGAAGGGATGAGGACCTAGAGAATCACGAAGAAATTAAGGGAAATCAAGGATGGATAGAATTGAGAAAGGTAAACTTCCAAAATTATTGAATCCCTGAGTCTAAGACTTTTGAGAGAGTATAACATGCCACTTTTCCATAAATTCTCCTTATGACCCTTACATATAGCTAGCCTGATTTAACAAGAAGTTGCCACTTTGTATTTTAAACTTTTAAAATTATGAGTAATCATTTACAAAAACATTTTTATTGAAATAGTTAGGAAATAAAAGTTGAAGAAAATAGTTGATTTTTTAAAAAAATCTTTAAATATATGAAATAGCTTTAATTTCAAGCCATATTTTAAAATATGTTTGAGAATAAACTACATCAGCTCCAAATATCAAGAAGCCTTAAATTATCTTTACTATTTATACATAGTACATGCCACCAGTAAATATAAAAGTTTTTCCTTTGCATATTTTTCAAAATTGTATTTAAAATAAACTCTAATTACTATTTTAAAGTACTAATCCAAAATTATTTTGTACTTGAAACTTAGGTTTTACTACATAAAAATCATAATAAAATCATTTCAATTTCCAAGTTTCATTAGTTATCACACTACCAGCAATTATTGCATGAATGTGAGTTTGAGACGAGTTGTAAAGGAGTCATCACAGCAGCACTACTGACCGATGCCCCGACCTGCACGTGTGTTCATATTATTCAGCGCTGGGGACTGAATCCGGAGCACTGCACATGTCAGGCAAGTGCTCTGCCACTAAGGGACTTCCCCAGCCCTAGAGAGTGCTGTAAAAATGGGGTTCCAGACCCTGTCCTCCTGCTTCACAGTAATCCTAACAGTTGTGGGATGCTGAAATGTACAGAAGCAAGAGCAAGAATAAAATAGAGTTTACCGTTTTCAGGAATACTGGTAGAAGGTCCTGGTTCTCCAGGTGGCTCTAAGCAATCCAATAAGCGATTCACTTTATTTCGAAGTTCTATCAGTTCTCGACGAAGGTATTTCACCTGACTTGATTCAAGGGGTCTTGGTTGGCCATTAACTAAAACAGAATTATTAATTTGCTTAAATTTGGGAGATAAAATTAGAATATGTATGCCATTAAAATAACACACACTAAAGAAAAACAAGCAGCAGAAACGAGAGGCAGTTCTACTTTCCTTCATTTATTCTAACTTGTCTGTGCATGTAGAGTATGCATGCTGGTGAGTGTTCCCATGGAGGCCAGAGGTTGGAGCTGAGTATTTTCCTCTATGGCTTTTTAGCCTGACTTCTGGGGACAGGTCTCTCACTAAAAAAAAAACACTCCTCACCAGCTGGCAAGACTGGCTGGCCAGCAAGGCCCTGGGATCTACCTGTAACTTCCAAATTATATTTTGTAATATGTTATATTCTTGAAATAATACGAAAACACAGTACATAAAGTACAGAAATATTAGGACAAAATATAACTAACAAATGTTATCCAGCTTGCCTATATATGACTTAAGAAACAAACAGTTGCACTCCAAAGTAAGTTAGGTATGGTGATACATTTGTTTAATCCTAACACTTGGAGGGAGTGACAGATGGAATCTTTGAGTTCAAGACCAGCATGGTTAACACAGGAATCTCAGGCCAATCAAGCCTACATACAGAGACTTTGTCTCAAAAACAACAGTAATCCATTAACAAATTATGCAGAGCTTATGAATCAACATAATCCCTCAAACCCTCTGCTTATACAGGTACTAGCAGAGCCACAAATTAATTACTTAATAATCATCAGGATTTTTTTTTTTAAGGAAGACAACATTGTAATTAATTACCCATTCGCTCAAAATAGTGTTACAACTTGGAAAACACAAATTTAATTGTATTGCTTCCTCATTTCTAGATGTTCAAGATCCAGCCTCTTACCAGATGTTTTCAGATTTTGTCTACAACCAAATTTGATCCTATTTGAACTATCACTTTCTGAGAAAATAGTTCTCCCATATTGATTCTGCTGATTCTCTGTAGCACAGGTTTCCCTGAGGGTCAAGGAAACTGCCCCAGACTCCCAAGTTTTCTGATTGACAACTTATGCTGGAGAGGATGTGGGGTAAAGGGAACACTCCTTCATTGCTGGTGGGAGTGCAAACTGGTACAACCCATTTGGATATCAGTATAGCAATTTCTCAGAAAATTAGGAAACAACTTTCCTCAAGACCCAGAAATACCACTTTTGGGTATATGTACTAAGCTATGTTCATAGTAACATTGTTTGTCATAGCCAGAACCTGGAAACAACCTAAATGCTCCTCAACCAAAGAATAGATAAGGAAAATGTAGTACATTTACACAACAGAGTACTACACAGCAGAAAAAAATGACATCTTGATATTTGCAGGCAAATGGGTGGATCTAAAAAATATTATATTGAGTGAGGTAACCCAGACCCAGAGAGACAACTATCATATGTACTCACTCATAAGTGGCTTTTAGACATAAAGCAAAGAAAACCAATCTACAATTCACAATCCCAGAGAACCTAGACAACAATGAGGCCCCTAAGGGAGACATGCATGGATGTAATCTATATGGGAAGCAGAAAAAGACAAGACCTCCTGAGTAAATTGGGACCATGGGGACTGTGGGAGAGGGATGAAGGGGGGAAGAGAGGAAGGGAGGGGAACAGAGAAAAATGTAAAGCTCAATAAAACCATATATACATATATATATAAATGATTGTTAGTGAAGTTTCTGTATAGTATATTCTTTTAAGAACTGACTGTGTTTTGTCTAGTATGTATGAGCGTGCGTGAGTACACGCATGTGCTTGCGCATACACACACAATATTTTTAACCTCTTAACTGTCAAACTTCATATAGGATAGACATTTAGTTAATTACATTTAAATTTTTTATTTTCAGCTCCCATAAGAAATTACTTTTGTGTATGTGTGCATGGAAGCCAGAGTTTGATTATGCTGTCATCTACCACTTACTCTTAGCTGTAGTTTTGGAACAGGGGTCTCTTACTGAAATTGGGGTTCACACTTTGAGTTATGCTGCTGGCTTCAGAGTCCCTAAGCTGCCTTTCTCTACCCACTTAATGCTGGGGTTACAGGAACATACCACTACATCTGGCTTTTTTATGGGTGCTGGGGTTCCAAATTGGGGTCCCATGCTTCTAGGGAAAGAAAGCACTTTACCCACTGAGCCATCTCTGCAGCCCCCTGACACTGCTTCTAACTGGTATATTGGTCAGTTTATACATATTTTGTATTATTTATTTCTCTGTATCCTTCTTTCTTCTCCTCACCTTCTAGCATGCTCACTTTATTACCTTTTGTCCCATTTATGAAGAATTTCAAAACTTTCAATAATCATTCTTAAAATATACACATACTTCAACTTCAGTAAAACATTCTAAAGTTCACAATAAATTTCTTTCCAAACCAGTCCTTAAATTTTTTTATTCCTATCATACCTTTCTTTACATAAAATTATTGCTCATTATTTCTGCCCTACTTGCTTTCCTATTTCTAGATCTATTATTTTTTTGAAGATCAGTGTTTGATCTGTACATTTCACCCACTTGCTGAAGACAACATTAAAAATTCTAACATCTACTGGTTTAGCAATCTCTTTGAAACTGTTTTCACTTCTACTTTTTGCTGGAGTTCAGCAGACTATAATTTTTTTTCTTAATCATAGGAATCATGTGATTTCTATTACCAGATTTAATTACTAAATAACACATCTAGTTAGGATTTTTATTTTTTATTCCTCAAGACTTAATATGTCTCCTGAATCTAAAGATTCATTTATTTTACATAATCTTGAAAATTTCTTTAGCTATGTTTTAATATATTTATACTCCATTTGACCCTTTAAATTCTTAATATAAAGTATATGTTTCATTCTCATCATCTCCCATTCTCTAAGTCTGTAGGGTTATTATGTATGTACACTTCATTCTTTCAATTTTATTTTTCATTTCTAAAAAATTATCAAGCTATGTTTTTAAAACTAAATTATTTTTTCATAGTTTCTTTTTCTTACATAATTATCCTTCTTTTAAGTTCTTAATAACTTTTGACACACATCAATTCTACTAACTGAAGTTTTCATCTTGCTTCGAGGTGTGTTCACTGCTTCTTGTTTACATGGACTACATTGTGTATCTTATGGATCGGATCACCAGTATACTCTGGTCATCTATGACTTCGGTTGAGATTCAAAAAATTTTGCTTTTCTTGTGCTTTTTCTTTTTTTGGGTAATATGCAGGCTCTAAAAACTCAAAACTATACAGATACATTAGATTTAAACAAAGTCCACCTAAGGACCATGGTAATAAATTCTTAATGGACTACTCCCAAACCGCCAACACCCCAGTGTATCCTTGATCTTTACCATATCAAGGCAAGAGTGTTTTCCATAACATTCTTTTTTTGAAAGTAGAGCCTACGGAAAGACCTGGAATCCTGGACCTACACTGCCACAAAGACATGAAATGGTAGTTCTTACATAATGCAAAGTAAAAACTTCACCACGGCTACCAAGAATACTCCAAGTTTCAGGTTTTAATATTCAAGTATCTCCCATTCTGTCTCTCTCTCAGCCTCTCTCTTTCTGTTTGTCCGCCTTCCTCTGCCCCCAAATTTCACCTATTTTCTTTTAAATATTTATTTTACGTATGTGTGTCTGTATGCTATCTGTATGCCTCCTGGTATGCTACCCTTGCAGACCAAAAGAGGGTGTCAGATCCCCAGAGCTGGAATTACAGGTGACTGAGCTGCCCAACACAAATGCTAGGAATAGACATCAGGTCTTCTGGAAGAGCAGCAAGCTCCCTTAACTGCTGAGTCATCAATCCAGACCCTTAGAAATCTCTACGTTACATCTTATTTCAAAAACAAAATAATCTTGTTTTGCCTGAATTAAACTTTTACCACTTTTAATACAGTTTCAAGTAATTCAATGTCTCCCAACAATGCAAATATTTTTATTATGTAACTCTGAGTCATTAAAAGAAAAAAGCCAAAGCAAATAAAAATACATCAGGAAATAAATTCATTATAAAGTTTGCCACTCACCAAACAATGTCAGTTTCAGTATTCTACTACACTGAATTGCAAAGGAAAGGTCAGAACTATCAAAAATTGTGATAAGATCTCCATCTGAAATTAAAAAGAAAAATAAATTCAGATTTGCAACAGTAGTAAACTAGATCATACAAAAAACTTATAAACAAAAACGGAAACTACAGAGCACAATTAGAATCTCATAAGAATCAAGTATCATGTAAGAAAGATTTTTTAAAAAAATACTAAATCAACTTTGCCTACAAATTCTATAAATATTTATCATATAATCATGAGAAAATGTAGAAAAAGTTAAGCAGGGTGTCGTGGTACACACCTTTAATCCCATAACTAGGGACTAGGGAGACAGAGTCAGGCAAATCTCTTAGTTGAGGATAGCCTGGTCTACACAGAGAAACTGTCTCGAAAATGAATCGAACATATCATTTCTTTGCTTAAGAGGCATAAAAATATTACAAATTACTAGATTAGACTGAAAAATCTTTCCATTCTAAAACACTTAAATAGATTTACCAAATATGAAAACAAGGATTCTCAAGGTTCAAATCCTTACACTACCACAAATCGAGGGGGATTATATAAATCAGTCACAGAGAGCTGCAAAATGGTTGACAGGAACCACATCAGTAAACCAGAGTAAAATATTCTAGATCATTGACCATACTGAAGATGATTTTCTATAGAAAAATATGTTCCTATGTAAATATATATCAAATAATGCATGCTGAAGACTGAGATCATCTAGGATATAAAACTACTCTATCAACTGAAAAGTTCCAAAAGCATTCACAAAGCTAAGGATGAAATGAGGTAGGGAACTAGCTGCAAGAGTCAATCAAGGGTGTCTTCAAAATACTAGCCATGAATTCTGTCCTGAAGCACTGTACTACACCAATTTTAAAACTTGTTAGGCATATTTATTTAGAACAAATATGCCAAAATCCAGGCATAAACTAGGTACTTTGTAATTGTTTTTAGATCTTTATAAGCAGATCCTTGTACATACATAAATATATACATATAGTAGTCAATTCTCAGGGATTTTTCTCTTAAATACATCTTAAAGAAAATAATCTACAGATAGATGCAAAAAGAGCGAAACTTTCAATACCCAGTCTCAATCTTTTTTTTTATAGCAGTAACAGAATGAGTATTTCTGTTGGAATGTTATCTACGTTGATATCTTATGGAGTGGCCAATATGGACTACGAAACAACAATATGAGCAAATTAAATGATTTTTTAAAACACCACAAAAAAAGTGATAGAGGGAGGCAAATAAATGTGGTAACTGCATATGGGGGACAGATTTCAATAAGGAAGATATCCCAAAGTGGGAACCAGAAACTACAACCCAACACAACCACTCCTATTTTTACAGGATAATGAACTATGAATGTCTTTTACATTTTTTAAGTTGTCAAAAATGACGGTAGTATGACAGAGGTGTTCTATGAGATGCAAAGCTACAGTATTTATTATCTGATCCTCCATAGTTTGCTGAGTTTTCGCCAACATGAGAGGGAGACAAGAGAAAGCCAGTCGTCAGGTCAATTTATAATGTGCTAAGTGTGAGGCAAGAGTAGCGGTCTCAGGTTAAAATGATTAGTAAAATACTGAGTTGTGTATGGTATTGGGCGAGGGTCACTGGTAAAGTGCTTGCCTAGAAGTCCCAGATTTGGTTCCCAGGCCAGTAAAAAAAAGATAACAATTTAAAAAACAAACTGAGCTATAAATTCAAGAAAGAGAAGGAATTCACTCAACGAAGGAATATATCTGAATGGTATAGAGGTGAAATTATGTATTTATAGAGGCAATTGCTCAAAGTAGAAAGGCCAAAAGCGATTCTCAAACATTGGTTTGGGTACTCTCAGATCATACATACATCAAGGAGAATTTACACATGACCAGCGTAGTTGATCACCAGTTGATTTATAGTATGTAAGTTGCACAAAATAGGTGCCAAGAAAAGAATAATTTCCATTTGTAACCCAGCAAAGCCATGTGAGCCGGTTCTGATCCACACTTTGTATACAAATGGACATCATCTCAAACTCTAGCAAGTAAAATCTCTTCCTACTCTGTTATCTGCATGCTGGAGGGTAATGCTCAGGGTAAGCCACAGGATGTGAGATAACACTTCTTGATTTCTTGAATGTTGAACCACTGAGAACATAAGGTTTCTAAAACAATAACCAGCATGACTTAAAGCCAGTCCTCATAGAAATGCAGCTGTGATAAAAAGACAATCCGGAAAAGCAGTGTTAGAGGTATTAAAGGGTGATGCTGTTTCAGCAAGGACAGTACAAGAAGCAATGCTAAATGCTAAGCCCAAGATGAAACAGACTAAAGTAATGGTAACAGGTACAACTGACACTGGCAACAATCTAATAAGAAAATTTCAATAGTAATGCTAACAAAGAAGCCTGATTAAATAGTTAAATAGTCTGGCAAAATTTATCTCTGTAAAAAACAGCCATGGTCAAATGAGTCTAAGAGCACTGCACACAACAAACTAACAATGCACATCAGCATAATGCACTAATGCACACTGAGAACTACTGCAACAAAGAAACTCATCTAGACAGGTGTAGAAAGCTTCGAGGCCATGTCAGTCTTGGACTACATAGTTAAGGCCTTGCCAAAAGAAAAGAAAAAGAATAAAGAGATACAACTGCCTCTGTTTAAGCCAGCTTTCCCATATTTAGTTAGTAAAGAAATCCTCTCAAAAAACAAAAAACAAAACAAAACAAAAAACCAAACAAACAAAAAAAAGAAATCCTTTCCCGTCCAATACAGTGTGAGAATCCTTTCAACTTTGACTATACATGTGGAAATCTGAGCAGGAAGTGAAAGAAAATATTTGTAAAAATGTCATGTGAATATGTCAGACACTCCCTTCCAATAATAAATTACATTTTTAATGAACAAAGGAATTGTATAAACTATGCAAACAGTAAATAAAAGTGGTCACTCATGGTGAATAGTCCACTGAAAAAATGGGTAAAAGAACTTAATAGAACTATAATACTTAGACCTAAATCTAGCCTTAAATATGTTCTTACCTTCGTCCTTATACTTTATTGTAACTTCATCATTACTTAGAAGTTTTCCTCTGAATACTCGCTGCATCATTAGCACTAACTCATCATAAGTAATATCTTCATTATGAATGGGAATTCGGCGGATATCTTCTCCAAGTTGAGCTTTGATAATTAGCTTCCCACTTAGGTCCAACTGTCCGTTCATGGTGGACTCCAGGATGCTCTATATACACACAACTCTAGGGAAAAAAAAACTGAAGAAATAGTTTTGATGATTAAACAATGAAACAAGTTAAAAGTACAAAGCATTAGAATGTTATCCCTTAAGAAAGTGCATAATAGCTGGGCAGTAGTGGCACTAGCGGGCAGGAAGGTATCTGAGAGTTGGAGGCCACCCTGGTCTACAAAGCTAGTTCCAGGACAGCCAGAGCTGTCACACAGAGAAACCCTGTTCTGCAGGAGGAGGGTGTGTGTGCGTGCTAATCTTGTTGTTAATATATGTTCTAAACGGTCTGGAAGTATTTTATTACTAATGTAATTTCTATTATTATGCATAGTATTATTTTACTCATATACGCAACTTCTTTTTTTTAAAAGCATTTGTCACTCTTTTTTAAAAATATTCATTTATTTATTATGTGTACAATATTCTGTCTGTGTGTAGGCCTGCAGGCCAGAAGAGGGCGCCAGACCCCACTACAGATGGTTGTGAGCCACCATGTGG
>LOEQ01001018.1:181222-196324 GCA_001685075.1 Bramus lutescens | reverse complement strand
AGGGAACACTCCTCCATTGCTGGTGGGAGTGCAAACTTGTACAGCTGCTTTGGATATTAGTATGGCAATTTCTCAGAAAATTAGGAAACAATCTACCTCAAGAGCCAGCAATACCACTTTTGGGTTATACCCAAAGGATGCTCAATCATGGCACAAGAACTTGTGCTCAGATATGCTCATAGCAGCACTGTTTGTCACAACCAGAATCTGACAGCAACCTAGATGCCCCTCAGCTAAAGGATGGAATTTAAAAATGTGGTACTTTTACTCAGCTGTAAAAAATAAAGATATCTTGAAATTTGCAGGCAAATAGATGGATCTAGGAAAAAAAACTGTATTGAGTGAGGTAACCCAGACTCAGAAAGACAAATATCATATGTACTCACTCATAAGTGACTTTTAGACATAAAGCAAAGAAAAACTAGCTTACAATCTACAGCCCCAGAGAACCTAGACAACAAAGTAAATCTCAAGAGAGACGACATACATGGATTTACATAGGAAGAAGAAAAAGACAAGATCTCCTGAGTAAATTGGGAGCATGGGAGTCATGAAAGAGAGTAGAAGGGGAGAGGGGAGGAAGGGAGGGGAGAAGAAAAAATGTATAGTGCAGTAAAAACAATTTAAAAATGAAAAAAAAAACAAGTTTGCCTGAAGATCAGAGTGTAGAGCTAAGACACTAGAGGCTAGGCACAAGAGAGACGCAGGCAGATCTCTGTTAGTTTAAAGCCATCCTGGGTTACACGAGATTGAGCCAGTCTAAAAGAAAAGCAGAACTCACACAAAGATGATCCCAGCACTTGGGATCACATGCCTTTAATTCCAGTGCTAGGGAGGTGGAGACAGGAGAGACATGGTTAAGCAAAGAAAGGAGTATAAGGTGGGAGGAGAGAGGCGCTCAGGCAGTGTGAAGATGCAGTCAGTCTGAGGATGCAGTCAGTCTGAGGATGCAGTCAGTCTGAGGATGCAGCCTGAGGATGCAGTCAGTCTGAGGATGCAGTCAGTCTGACGATGCAGTCTGAGGATGCAGTCAGCCTGAGGATGCAGCCAGTCTGAGGATGCAGTCAGTCTGAGGATGCAGTCATTGTGAGGATGCAGTCTGAGGACAGGATCACCCCTTTGGTCCAAGCATTGGTAGAGGTAAGAACTCTAGCGGCTGGCCGCTCTGCTTCTCTGATTCTTCAGCTTTCACCCTCTGATAGCTGACTCCGAGTTTTTATTATTAAGAATTTGTGCTACAAGGCAATTTTACATCTCAAATTAGCCAACTAACGTTATATTGACCTTCAATATAAGAACAAGGATCCAGAGTTATGGATCAGCCTTTGCAACCAGTTTTCAAAAGGAGAGATGAAAGCCCAATCCCATTGACTGCACCATTACAATCGCCAGCTCAAACCCTAGCCAGAGCCTCAGAGCTCTGGCTACTTGGGCATTCTGCTCCTCCCAGTTTAGAAGAGGAGAATACACATTCTACTATGTCAACATGAAGGGGTTGAAGCTGGGCTGGATGGAGCCTTTCTTCCCCATTGTTCTCCTCACGTTTACTTTCATCTTTCTCATTTTCACTTTCCCCCTAAATAAACAGACTAGCCGGAGACTTCAGAAGTGGAGGGACATAAGAGGAAAGCTAGGAGTAACCGAAGAGAGAAGCAGAAATGAGATGGGTGCCTGAGCCCTGGCTTGGGAAGAGACCCTTGCACGGAAGCCTAGACGTGGGAGTTAGCAGACCCAGGCTCGCTCTGGGCAAATTTAATTTCTGTCTCTTGAAAGAGGGAGAAAGAAGAGAGATCATCATTGGCAGTTTAAGGGTACCGTTGCCCCTCAGTTTCTACAGGGCGTTGGTCCCAGGGCCCACGGTTTACATGGTAGAAGGCAAACTGATAGAGCCCAATCAGAAGATGATGGGCTGGAAGTAGAGTGAGATGAAAGGATGTGGAGACCGGTTGCACAGCTTTGGGAAGAAAGTGAATGAAGCTTATGCCCTGGCGATGCCGAAGCATGCATGGGCAGCCTGTATATGGTGGTCCTCGTCCGTACTGGGTTTCATGATCCAAGTTGATGAGGACGACTGACCTGGTCTCTTCCTCAAGAGGACACCAGATCTCATTACAGGTGGTTGTGAGCCACCATATGGTTGCTGGGAATTGAATTAAGGACCTTTGGAAGAGCAGGCAGTGCTCGGTTGCTAAGCCATAGTTCAGTGTAATCTATATTTTGAAGTTTGTTTTTCCTCTAACCACCTTTGTTTGAAGCCATTAGGAGGTTATGCATAAATTATACAAGGTTATCTTTTTCTCCATATATGAGCCAGTAAATGCATAATTGTTTCTTAGCAATGTATTGCCATCTATGTCATAACCTATAAAATTCTCAGATAAATCCTACATTTTTCCTTCTTTCTTACAAAGCGCATACACCTCCTGCCCTCACCACTTACTCCAGCAATAATCTACTCCCACAGATCCTTCTCTGTCTGGTGGGGGAGGGCTTTCTCTGTCTTTCATTTCTATTTTCACTGAACATAGACTTTGGAGCTCATGGATACGTCCTTCTGCACTTTAGGGAAAAAAAAAGAGGTACCCTCAGCCCCAGGAGAAGGATCCAACCTCCTCTGAAGTCATGAAATATACCAGTCTAACCGTTGGCATGACTTCTGCCCCATCTCTCAGAACTGTGATCTTCCGAGTTCACAGTTTCACATGTACCCTTTCTACTCTGAGGGTTTAACCCCAAGTAGACACTGGCTGTGCTCAGTAGGGAACTGAGAGTTACGTGGAGGAATTTCCCTTAGGGACATGTGGTCAGACAAAAAATGATTCTGTACAGACTGCTGATTGTCCATAATACCAAAAGACTTGATCTAACCTAAAATCTACCCGAGACTGGGCAAGGTAAAAGTTTACTTACCACTGTAATGGTCAAGTGTTAAAAAGTATTTATGTATGTGTGCACGTATGCACACATGTGCGGAAAGTGCAGTGGCATGTTATGTACGTGGAGGACCTGTGAGGGTACTTCCAGGAAGAATTAACCAAAGAGGGAAAGACTCTCTGTTAGAGCGGGCAGCACCTCCCCGAGGCAGCCCAGGTAGGAAGAGGTTGGAAGCGAAGGTAGTGCTGCTTGTTTATCTTCACCTTGCTGGCGAAGGCATCAGCTTTATTGTAGCTGCCGCCATTCTGTGTTGACATTAGAGCCCAGCTTCTTAAGCCTTCCAGTTGAACTGAAGGCCAGCAGTTCTCCATGAATCCTCCAGGCCTTCAGGACTACTGAGGCATCCAACCTCACAGACTGAGCAGCTACTGACTTCTCAGCCTCATGGTGTCTTATGTAAGTCAATCCAATAAATACATGTCTGTAATACATATTCATTCTATCAGCTCTGCTCCTCCAGTGAGCCCTAATATACTCGGATGATGCAGTGATATGAAATTATGGTGTACATTTATAAATACTCATATTTTTAAAAAATTTCTAAGCTATTAAAAATAGGTTAACATATTATGCAATTACTTGAGTGCATGAGAAAATATTTGGAGCACGTGCTAACAAATTAATAAAGGTAAATAGTTTCAAAGAATTTGCCCATTGTGTATTTTCTTATTTTTCTGAAATAAGCATATGTAAATGTAAAGGGGGATTAAAAAGTGTATTTTAGTGAGGGACCTATGTGAATAAAGATGATTTTTTAAAATAAATATCGAATAAAAAGTAATCAGGAACATAGTCTTAATAAGAGAAAGCAAAGGAGAGGCGTTGGATTTCTTTCTTCCTTTCTTTCCTTTTTTTTTTTGAAGTAGCTGTAGGAAAACTGGAAAGAGCTTATCAGTTCTTAGGAAGAGAGCTGAGGAGTGGACTGGAGGCTGACAGTGTGCTGCACCCTGTGCTTGGCTGCTTTCTGCAGCACTGTGCACTGAGAAGGGAATGGGAGGGGCACCTTTGTGCAGAGCAGCTGCTTTGACCACACCAGATCCAGGCCAAGGGTACAAACTGGAATCTGAATCACCCCTTTTTTCTCCTAGCCCATGACCTCCTGGAACCAAGAGGTAACACACATCATTCTATGTAGGAACAAGATCGCATGGGAAGTCAAGGATTTTCTCTTAATGCCCAAAGTGTCAGGCAGTTACTGCACCCAAGAGATAGAGACCTTCCATTTGTGTTTTAACCCAAAAAAGGTAAGTGATATTCCCCAAACTTTGTTCCAAACTGTTGCTTACGTGGAAAAGGAGTTCTCATTATCAATCACGGCGGCTTTTTGAAAAACGTCTTCATTGGCATCCAGAAGCTGACTCACCGTGGTTATAGCGACTCTTTTTGCCTGAGAGGGAGAAGGCACATCACAGAAGATGTGTGTCATGCATAATCATTACTGTGATTATGAGGATTTATTGTGGTAGTAAATAGCATGACTAGCATGACAATCCAAAGGAAAATACTATTTAAATCAAAGTTTCAGTTTATTTTACCTATCTAAAATAAAAGAAAGAGCCAAGATAAGAAGTAAAAATATAAATGAAGCTGGTGAAGTAGAGGTTTAGGATTTTGAATTTGAATTCAGGATAAGATCATTTACAGAGCCCTTTTCACTCATAAGAACAAAAGAAAGAGTGCTTGGGTAAAATAGATTCTAATACCACTGCGGGCCTGCCTGTCCAAACATCATAGCTCACAATACTTAGCATAACTTATCAGATGTGCTTAACGTAACTATCAGTAAAGTTTTCTTTAGTTTCTTATAATTGAAAACTCTGGAGTGCATCAGAGAGATAGTGTCTTGGCATTTTATTTCTGTCTTTACCGACTAATTTTTCTATAAACTTTACAATTGGAAGTACATATCTTTTGAATTATGTCTTCCATTACTTTATTACTTAAAATCTACTTCTCAAAGGACCTTTGGTAATTAAAACAATTTTCAAAAGAATATATATATATATATATAAAGAAAGGAGGCATGCTGACATACTTCATATTGGTGGTTTACAATCTTGCTGATCAATAAAAAAGTTCCACTGTTGACAAATATTGAGTATACTTCTTGCTTTTATGTTTCAGAATTTAGCAGGCCATGACATTAGACATGTAAACTTGGTTTAAGATTCTTTAGGAAGCCAAAGACCAACCTGCGAGCATGCTTGGCACAAAGGGCAAACAGAGCTTAAGGTACAATTCATAGCAAGGGTCTAGGAAAGCTGTCTCTTTGGGAAAGAACATGTATATCAGAGTCTAACACAACTGTTAAACTGTATACAATAAAGCTAGAGACTTGTTCATTCCAGGACATGCTGGGATATTTAACATAATAACAATCATCATGCCAATTCCAGAGAATGATTAGAAAGAAGCCCTTGTTCAAAATCTTTGAGCATCTCCCAGAAGGAGTATTCTACCCAATGGTTGTAACTTAAATACCACTCACATCATAGGTTAAGGAGGAGAATTTTGGATGTCCCTCCCCATTCTAAAACGTTTGGAATCAAGCCCAAGGCCCTGATGGCCTAATGAAACACCATCAATAGACCACAACCCCAGCTTTCTCTTATATCTTAAAATCTTGAGTTTTACCTGCTGTTCAGCCCTTCTGCTTTCATTGAAGATCTGTCCAACCACTCTAGTAGCAGAAGTGATGTTCTCAGGAGTTAATATACTGGCATTAGCTGTTAAAATCTGGGCTTCTGAAGAAATAGCCGTAGATTCTGTGGTGATGTTGTCTATCTGTTTAAAAACAATTTTTTTCCCAGAGTCTAATTTATACAAGTATTCTTGAACATTTTGCAAATGACTGCAGTTGAATGAGCTGAAAGTTAGCTGAGTCTCAACCTCCTGAATATCATACCCTCCCACTTTTTCTTGTTTACTTCTTTATTTGAATAAACAACACAGTACACAAAGAGCAGGGATTTCATTTTCCACTACTGGCTTGGATTATATTGAGCCTAACAAACTGCTATAGTCATGTTGTGTAGCTGGGGTCAACATGGATGGGTGGAATGAATTTAGTTTTACACTAGATGGCACCATCACTTCAAAAATCAAGCCAGTACTCACTTGTAAGGAGTCAAGATAAATTCTATCAGCAGACAGAAAACAAAACAAAACAAAACAAACAACAAAACAAAAACTGTTGAATTCAACAGCTAAGTCTCTGTCATGTGCTTGCACTTTGCTTGATGTTTTAAGGTGTGATCATATATAATGCATAATGGGAAATGACTCTGTAAACTGTGCTTCCTCATAACAAAGACTTAGAGATGCTTAATCAAAGTTAACACAGCATGGAAGTTGTGGAGTTGAGAGTTAAACACTGGTTTGTCAGATTCCAGCATCTGTCCTGTTTCTTTCAGTGTGTGTGATTAACAGCTACCTGCACATCCTATTTCTCATGACCTGCCCACCCATACCCTGCCCATCTGTGATTATGGAGCTGGTGTGATTGGTTCCCTGTGGATTTTAAATTCAGCAGTAGCTTTGTCACAGCTTGGCAATGGTCTCTGGCCAAAGCATTGCATCCCTCAGAGCTGCAATATTCCTCACTTATAATATTTGTCTGTGGTGTTTAAAGATTAAATATGAGTTAGAAAACTTAGCAGTATGCATAAAATGTTTTAAATGGTATAGGCAACTACCCAATTAACCAAAGTTTTTTTTTTAACTTTTTTGAGGGTGTTACAATTATACATAAGTGATTTACTCAGTACTAAAACACATTGAATTTTTATTTTGGTCTTTTACCACATGCTAAAGATTTGCAAATGTGCTATAGTTTCTTGGTTCTGACAGACAGCAAACCACAGATTCTAGTCTTCCAAAAGATGATGAAGATGAACAACTAACAACTTTAGAGTCTGTTATAATAGTCAGTCATGGTGTCGAGTAGATTGGGTGAATTCAATACATCTTAAACTTAAAGTGGGCTTATAGGTCTTAGCTCTATCTTATATCCAGGATCATTTGTATTTGATAGCAATAATGCTCACCAATTAGTGGTACTGGCTATAATTACATTTAGTATGGAAATGGTACACAATTTGATAAAGAAGACGTAACATCCTGCACAGAGAAGTACCTCCATCAAAGTTTACAGTGTCTTCTGTAGAACTCTAGGATAACTCTAAAACCATTTTGACAACTCTGAGGCCATTTCTGAGGCTTCTCAGCCTTAGTGCTCCCCCCACACCTGGGAACCAGGAATCTAATGATTACCCACACACGTACTGAAATATTGGGAACTTTCCATCTCCCTGAGTCTTTGTGAATGTTCTCCAGATAGAACTCAGTTATTGAAATTGGGGCAAGAGAACCCTTAAGATGTTGACTCAGTTCCTGATGTTTTGACTCAGTCCCTGGGAAGGGGTCAAAGTGACCCTCAAATGTTTCCTCTTACTTCACCTGATCTGACAACAGCCCTCCAGCCCTGGCTCAGACCAATTGTTAGTAGTCCTTTGAATAAGCCAATCCCAGTAGTTGGAAAACAACCCCTAAGTCCCCCCTTGTTTCTATGGCTTTTTGCTTTAAAAATAGTCTGTACCAGCTATTCCAGGTCCTTGGCTTGAATGCTGAGTGACCCTGTCGTGACAGAATTAAAATCCTCATGCTTTTACATCAACTGCAGTGTGAGGGTGTTTTCTTGGGGTGACTCCTCCTTGGTAATTGGACTCTAGGGTCCAACATTTCCTCTTCTGTGTGATCAATTGAATTAGCATTTCCATGCATGCTTGCTTGCCTAGATCCTCAGTCAATATAATTTTATATAAATGGTAACACATCTAGCCATAAATTCTTCTTATTTTATTAGCTCATGGTACAGTCCTAAGACCAGTATCAATCTGGAGTTGTCTGTGTCTAAGGCTCATTGGTCACATGGTTTTTCCATTCATTTTGATGGAGTAGACTACCTTTGGTTTCTGAAACCAGGGATCTACATTAAGTCAAAACTTGAGCAATCTACAAATATAAGGCCGTTTAAAATATTCTCTACGCTACCATTTGGTGAAATGTTCTGAAATAAAATGTCAACATTAAATGGATGTCAAATTTAAACAAGTAAGAATGTTTTAACTTAATGGGTTTTCTTAGTTTCTATTTTGAGAGTTTTAAAAGCATTGAAATGACCATCAGGCTTCTGAAGACTAAACAGATTGGCCTAGACACAGAGCATCCCCCAATTGTCCGTCAGATGGGCTAGAAGACATACCTGCATTTCTAGTGTCTCCAGATTTTCTTCGCAGTTTCCTAACGTTGCATTTCCCAATTTTATCTCTCCATACTCAGAAACATTGCACAGCCGAGTTGCTCTAGGAGTCCCCACTTTAATAAAAGGGAAAAATAGATAAAAGTAGATAAAGACAGACACAGTAATCACTGCGCGTTTGCTCCGTGCCAGTGTGACTCCGCTGCTTCTCCCAGGATGAGCATCTGTTCACTCTTGAATCTGGGCCAGCCTGTGACTGACCTTGACTAATAGAGTGTGGTGGAAACATGGGACTCCCAGCACTTGGGCCTCAAATTTTCTCAGTTTCAGTCTCCATCCTTCTAGGATGTTTGGATGCTGTCCTGAGGCAGCACATGAGGAAGAGAGTCTAACTACTGCAAGACAGGCCATGTGGTGCTGTCTAATACCCTGCACACGTGTTCCCCTAATGAACCTTTTAGCTGCCACAAGCAACCCACAGAACTGTGAGAAACCTAAGGCCTTGTGGGTTTAGGTCAAGAATACGAGGTTGTTCTACTACCCAGAAATAGAAAAGTGAAGCAATCCCTGCAGCATTCTAGGCGGTTTATTTTTGAAACTGGACTTTGTACAAGGACAGGTTCCTATTCGCTTCCTTCTCTGTCTTCAAGAAAGATTTACTTTCTAAATCGTAGGAATGAAATGACTCTAATTGGACACAATGAAAATCTACTAGGCTGAGACTGGAGGCAATGTGAAAAATTCCTACAAACTATTAAATATGTTGATCTTTTATCTCTATGTAAATCTGGACAACTCCTCCAAGACCAAGAATTCCAGGGTATTTCAGCAACTTCTAGATGTTTTATTGGCTCTCAATATAGCAGTTCTTTGGGCAGTTTTATTTTTGCAGGTTATGACCTGGACATTCAACCCCACGGCCCACCAATAACTGATCATTATGTAATATCTAAAGACAAAATCATAATCAGTAGGGAAGCCTATCACAGGTGATTTTTTCCTTCAGGATTAGTATTGAAGCAGCTGCTTTTTGAGGAATGATAAAAAATATTGATATCAGAATTGCTTTAATAACACTTAAAATAGAAGGTTGGAGTTTTTATTAATTTACACGATGACTCCACCTCTACTGCCGGACAGAATGCAAAGTTTTAACACATACAGGATTTATATCTTTTAGGCAGCCACATGTCAAGCGTGTCTCTTCCATTATTCATAGAAATATGAATATCTCTACTCAAACATCACTGAAGTGCATTGTAATCACTTGTTATATAAAATAAAACAAAAAGAATTCTTAACATAAAATTAAGTGAATTTGTTGATAGTTGAAACATATCTTTAAAATGATACGGACTTGGTCTGAAATTCAAAGATATGTATAATAAAAATTTTCATAACGGTTGCTCAAAAGTCAAATAAATGTCAAATAAAAGATGATAATGTGACTCTTATTTATCCCTTGGTATTATATCAAACAGCAGTGATGACTTTCATGAATATATTACTGACACTTACTTTTCCCAGTTCAGAGCAGACAGTTATGTTTTGTAAGTTGTACCTGGTTTATAAAACATAAACAATGTAAGGTATCTACAACGTAGAAAATGAAGACAACAGTCATTTATGGGTACACTATAAAATATGCATAGTAAGAACAAATCTGCAGAAGCTCTCCTTTGGGTCTCTGAAATTTAATGAAAAGGCTTGTGCTATCTTGTTTTATGTCAACTTGACACAAGCTATGATCATCTGAGAGAAGGGAACCTCATTTAAGAAAATGCTCCCATAAGATATGGCTTAGGCAGGCTTGTACGATATTTTCTTAATTAGTAATTGATCAGGGAGGGCCTAGGCTGTAGTTGGAAGTGCCACCCTTGGGCTAAAGCCCTGAGTTCTATAAGAAAGCAAGCTGAGAAAGCCACGAGGAACAAGCCAGCAAGCAGCAGTCCCCCATGGCCTCTGCGTCCATCCCTGTGCCTTGAAGTTCCTGTCCTGTGTGAGGTCCTGCCCTCCCTGCTTTTGATAATGAACTGTTATATGGTACTTTGGGTGAAACAGACCCTTTTCTTCCCAAGATGATTTTGATCATGGTGTTTTATCACAGCAATGGTAACCCCAAGTGAGAAGGCTGGGAAGGGAAGGACACGTATTATATAGAGTAGGATGGATCATGGATATGTGAGCAATCACTTGGATAAGGAAGGAAGGAACACAGGAGAGAGCAATTCCTATAACATATTTAGAATTTCAGTGTACTCTGGATATGCACAAAAGTGAGTATCAAAAGAATGTGAAATTCTCCTCACTGTCACTGTTTACCAAACATTTTTAAAAAATAAATAATTTAAAAGTGACTGCATTCTTGGCACCAGGATGTATCTCTACTGCTTGTGCTGGCTTTTTGGGAACACATTCTCTTTGGATGGATACCTTGCTCAGCCTAGATATAGTAGGGAGGGCTTTGGACCTTCCTCAAAGCAATGTGCTTCACCCTCTCTGAGGAGTGGATGGGGGGTGTGGTGGGGGAATAAGTGGAGGGAATGGGGGAAGGGAGGGAGAGGGAACTTGGATTGGTATTATAATAAAAAAGATAGTTTGTTTTCTTTTTTAAGAAAGGAAAAAGGATGACTGCATTCTCGAGGCGTCCAGTTATGTAAGAAATGGGGACACTGGCAACATTAATAGATGCAAATTAATGCAATCAAGGGATAGGTAAGTCATTTAGATAAAATTACAGGACTAGTAGACTTTAACTATTAGGAGGGTGCTCTGTGGATGAATAAAGTCTACACTCAGAACATATTAGCCAGTGTGGTGCTGATATAAGTCATCAATGTTCTGGATCCCGTCTGCAAACAACTAGAAACAGGATTCGTTGATTCAAGGAATGCCTCAATGCACAAAGGGTTGTCATACCAATAAAAGTACCATGAGCTAGAAATGTGCCAAGATAAGGAACCAAGATGACCAAAGAAATAAAGGACTGCTGACAACAGACCCACTCCATTCCGTATCTACTTGGAAATACAGTATCTGAAAGAAGTCATAGAAGAAATCTGGGATATGTATTGTTTCAAAATAATGTAGAGAAATGATACCGGCAATTCCAGGACGAAGTATTCCCTTGAACAAATGCTATGGGACAAAGAAAGCTTGAGAAAAATTTTACACTTAAATAAGGAAAAGGAAGAGTTCCCAAACAACTGATCCATATTAAGGTTTTTGGGGGGAGTATGAGTCTTTGTAGTTGTGTACTGGACTTCAAACACTGACATTAAAGTGAACCATTGTCCAGAGACCTAACAGCAGCTGGGAGAATGCTAGGTATGGCAGTCTAACAGTTCCTCTGCTTAAACAGAGATCCGGGGGGAAGCACATACTGTTTGCAGTGTCCACACCACATGTTTCCAGAGAAGGTCCATATCTGCCCACTGGGATTCTGGCAAAAGTAAAGTTCAGGGCGGTACTGTTTTCACAGAAATTAGCTGTAAAGAAAACAAATTTCTCTCATTACAGATTATGTATTTTATTTTTGAAATTTCAAACTAGGATAAAAGGTGAAGTTTAGAACCTTGGCAGTGTACTTTACAGAAGATTCATAGAGTCAACTGGCTGGTTCAGGAGTGTCCAGGCGTTCTATCTGAGTAAATGTCTTCCGTTATAGTCAATACGCTAGATAACAGGTTTAGCTGCAATGTACACCATACAGACTTGAGTTAGAGGGAAGGTATAAACACTAACACACTAGCAAGAATTATGTATTGATTAGTTAGAATCTAGAGAATTGAAAAACTACAGTCTATGGTGACAAAGGATTTTATGAGGATTTAGATCAAAGTAAAAAACCCAAATCATGGGTGGGTTGGTTGCTTAGCTGCAAGGAACAGAGACAGTTAACAAGAGTGGCTGGAGGAACTCTGTGCTCCAAGTTGGAAGCATGAGACTGAAAAATGCCGGGAAGTACACCTTGATCCAGAAACTCTTGAACTGGGATTCTTACACACCATTTAGTGAAGTCAAACCATAAATTTAATAACTCAATAGAAAGAAAGGCACTTAATTAATTTAAAAATATACTTAATATAAGCATATGCTTAGATGGGAAGATTCATCCTGATTCAAAAAAATAATGTTAAGGAGCTGGAGAGATGGTTCAGCAGTTCCAGAGCTCGTGAGTTCAATTCCCAGTAACCACATGATGGCTCATCACATAATGAGATCTGGCGCCCTCTTCTGGCCCGCAGGCATACAAGCAGACAAAACACTGTATACATAATAAACAAATAAACAAGTATTTTTTAAATTAAATAAATAACATAATTATTTAAATAATTATGTTAAAACTCTGATGTTTGAAAGAGAGTCAAATGGCATATAACCCCTGGAAAGTTCTGAAGAAACTATATTGCTAGGTGCCCTGGATTAAAGGCTGGAGCCTAAAGGAAAATTATACCCGTGAATTATAGAAAAAAAATCTGACATATGGAAAATGGATAAAGTTTTCTTGACCATAGAGAGCCTAAGAGGAAAACAGGGAATTATTTGTTGAAAAGAAAATACCCTCACACTTTTATCATTTACAATATTTTTCACATACTTATGCATATGTGCTTCTGTTTTTGACAGTTTTATACAGTTACGTACTAACCCTAGGAATATTTTTCATCCCCACTTCCGTCTTGTATCCTCCATCGATACCCTTTTCTCCAACAAGTCCTCCTCCTATCTGCAAACCTTTGTATTGTGTTCGAGCCACTGACTTTAATTAGCGTTTCTTGCACAGGGGCGTTGAGTGGGAGGCAGCTTACTGGAGTAGGAGCAAATTTGCCAGTGGCTACACTACTGAAGAAAACCACAGCTCCTCTCCCCGTGACAGTAGTCCCTCAGGGAGGGGGTAGGCCCTCATAAGAGCCTCTGCCGTCCCTGATGAAATAGGGGCTGACCAGTCATATGCAGGTCTTCCAATGATACGCCTAGCTATAGGGGGTTCATGAGTACACATCCTAGTGCTAATGTCTTTATGCTAACTGTGTCTATAGACTTTAACTAAAGCTTCCAGAATGTTTGCTGCTGTCATTATTAACAAAGGTTTACCTATATATCATCATAGTATTAGCCGAGTAACTTACCAATTGTACACCTCAGCCCTCTCCACTCTTCAGTACAAATGCACCTGCTGTTCTGCCAGGTTCCACCATTCCTGCAGAACTGTACAGGGGTGCTCGGCACAGAAGCAGATAGGCCTGAAAAGAAAAAAACCACAGTAAACGACAACAGAATAGTATGCTAATTTGTCTATTAGTTTTTCTTTTAAAATCTGTAGTCATCCAACTTCTATACGCAGAACCAGATTGTCATTGCTGGAACTATCCTTTATGATATCCTCATCAATATGTGGTGCTATGGAAACAAAAAAAGATGGATTTAAAAAGCAGATTTTCCAATGATACTCCTCTAAGAAAAATAAAATTATAAAGATTAGGGGTAGCTGGCTAGTTAGATAGATGGTAGGTAGGTAGGTAAAGAGATAGATAGATAGATAGATAGATAGATAGATAGATAGATAGACAGACAGACATACTAAGTTAGCAGCATGCAGATTTCCAAATATGATTTGAATAGTATTCTGGCTAATTTTATATCGACTTGATATAAGCTAGAGTCATCTAGGAACCCCAGTTAAGAAAATGCCTTTACAAGATGGGGGTGTTGGCAAGCCTGTAGTGCATCTTCCTAATTAGTGATTAATAGAGGAGGACCCAGATCCTGTGGGTGGTGCTATCCCTTGGCTGGTGGTCCTGGGTTCTATAAGAAAGCAGGTTTAGTAAGTCATGAACTGCAAGGCAGCAAGCAGCCCTCTGCCACAGCCTCTTCATCAGCCCCTGCCTCCAGGTTCCTGTCCTCACTGCTTTTGATGATGAACTGTTACGTGGACCTGTGAGTGAAACAGACCCTTTCCTCCTCAAACTGCTTTTGGTCATGGTGTTTCATCGCAACTATAGAAACCACCAAGACAAATACAAAGGCAATAAGGAGGACAAAGGTCATATCACCAAAGAAGACTTTTCTAAACAGTCAATATTTGAATTAGACTGTGCAATTAATTCAGATAAACCCAGATAAAACTGGTGACCAATATTGGAAGCATAGAAAGAGCAACAGGATCAGGGGTGGGGTGCTCAGTAGGTAAAGTGCTTTCTATGCAAGCTTGAGTTCAGTCCCCAGAACCTGTGTGGAAAAGGTAGACAAGGTAGTGCCCATTTGTAATTCCAGTGCTGGAAATTCAGAGTCCTGGGCCTCACTGGCCAGAAAGATGAGTTAAATCAAGGAGTTCCTGGCAAATGTGATACCCTGTCTCAAACATGGTGGATGGCAGTCAAGGAATGATGACACTAGAAGCTGACCTCTGACCTCTACAAGCATTCGTACATGTACTACCCACATGCATCTGCACACAGACACACAACATGCATGCATACTCCAAAACAAAGTGCAGCATCACAAAGCATGGACAGTTCCCATGTGTCCCAGCAAAAAATTAGAACTTAACACAACAGCAATAGTCCTGTGGGGGGTATCAGCGGGGCATAGAGTAGATTGTGAAGAACGTTATATGCGAAACTGAGGAGACTAAATTCAGAGGGAACGTAGAGTGGTCTTAAAACAAAGGACAAAACGGTAACCTACAGAATGGGAAAAGATCTTCACCAACCCCACATTGGACAGAGGTCTGAGCTCTGAAATATACAAAGAACTCAAGATTGGTCATCAAAAGAAATAATCCAATAAAAAATAGAGTACAGGCCTAAACAGAGAACTCTCAACAGAGGAATTTAAAATGGCTGAAAGAGACCTAAGGAAATGCTCAACATCCTTAGTCATCAGAGAAATGCAAATCAAAACAA
>LOEQ01001018.1:138597-172575 GCA_001685075.1 Bramus lutescens | reverse complement strand
GTTATGGCTGATGTAGGAAAGGAACAGAAAGCAGAGAAATCTTAGAGGCAGAACTGAAAGATACAGTTAAATAAGGTGTCACCATTGTGTATCGAGGTTGAAATGCCTTCTTATTAATACAAATTAAAGAAAGCATCCTCTCACCGCTGTGTTGTGAACATCGGGGTATATTTATGTTAGGAGTAGCTCAAACTGGTAAATGTCAAAGGAGCACAATGCGATGACATCTACCTTTATATTTGACTTTCCTTATCAAGTGTGATGGGACTCAAAGCCACACTGCTTCTTCCATTGCAAGCCCCTTGCTATTAGAAACATGAAACCAACAGAGATAGATCTCTTACATCTACATTTCTGAAAATACATTAGACATTTTTATGAACACTCAATGTGAAAGGACTGGGATTCTGGAAGTATACAGATTTCTTCCAATAGAAGTGCACCCCGTGATATTACTGGTCATATAGGTAAACAGAGATGTATGTAATTGGAAAGATTTTAATGAAGCCTAGGGTCCAATGGTCATATGCCACATGGCTTCAAACAGCAGCAGGAAACAAAAATATTTCTCTTTAAACATCCACACTTGCATTTCTCTTACTATTTTGAAGGAAAGCATGAGGATTTGTTGTGTAATTTCTCAATACAACTATTTGACAATTCTTCTTCCATGTGATGGACTGAATGCATCCTCTCAAAATTCATGTATTGAAATTGAATTTCCAATATAATAGCATTAAATGTCAAAGTTTAAAAGGTGCTGCAGCAAGAAGACTCTTCAGAACCGAGAGACAGACCTGAACTAAATACCAAAGCTGGAGCTCATGTTTCCTCAGTCTCTCTGGTGCCCAAAACTGTGGAAAAGAGATTTCTGCAGTGTATAAAGTATCTGGTTGCAGTGTTTTGTTATGGTCTCCCTAGAAGTCTAACTCAACCTTTAGTTTTTCTAAGATTTGTTTATCCCTTGCAGTAACTCAAATCTAGTTGCAGGGAATACGGTAGGTTTCTTATCAGGCCCCTTTCCTTTTAGCAAAATAAGTAAGGATGAAGAAATTGTCAGTAATGAGAACTGCGAAAAAAAGTATGTGTAAAAAGGGGGAAATGGGTACGAACTTGTATTGGGTAGGTAGAGAAAGCCCCATGGAATGGTGACATTCAACTGAAAGCCTACACCACCAAAGGAGATGTTCTTGTGAAATGGGGGGAAGGCAATTGTAGACAAACTGCCACTATAGGGAAGGATCCAAGTCTATAACTCTTCTTGGGAATTGCAGAAGCTACCAATACTATTGGAAGCTTCGTTTGCCCAAAGAAATGTTAAATGGATAAGAGTCATGTATTAGGAAGCATAGATAATATATTACACAAGGAATAGAAAAAAATCATTCTTAGTCAAGAATTCCATCGGTCATGTAAAAATGACAGACTACTCCAACCAAGCTGAAAGAAGCCTCAGCTACTCCTTCTAAGCAGCATCATCCAATTGCCAAAACCAGAACCTTAATTGGTAGTGACCTTTGAACAAGAGGCACAGTTCAGAAACAGAAGTGAGACTTTGAAAAGCTCCATTTGCTCATAGAATGTCACTGGAATTCTATAGACCACGTCTTAAAGTGCTTCTTTGGCATTCAAACCAATGGTTCACAATTTTTTTTTTAAAAAAGGAACTTAACACTTTGAATAATTAAAGTTGATTTGATTTGTGATGTTGGCGATTTTGAATTTGCCTTTCCATTGAGATTAGGCAGTGGCCTGGATAAAAAAAAAAGCTATACGAAAATGGAGTTTCTTTTGCTGTTCTGTGCTAGAAGATCAAAACAGACAGACTATGACCCCGCAAAACTGGAGAATGCACCTTAGCAGTTTCCCAGATGATCTTGAAAGCACGGCAGGTACTGCACCAGCAGGGATGAGCCTCTGCATGCCTAGCATGGAGGTTTTTGGTTTTGTCTTCTGTTATTCACAAAGAGATTACCATTTTCGTGAAAAAATATGTTATGTTTATATGAAATGAATTTTGAATATAGTAAATTAATTTAGACAACATTATGTATATGTGCATATACTTTTTTTTCTAAATAAGGTATTTAGGGTTAGTCGGACATGTGGGATCTTGCCTGTAAACCCAGCACTTGGGAGGCTACAGCAGGAGGAGCACCATGAGTTGACATAATCCTTGGATAAATGTTGTGAGTTCCAGGACAGCTGGAACTATAAAGCGAGCTCTCAAAAACGAACAAAAGAAGGCACTCACACTTACATTGGTTTCTCTGAAATATGCATGAACTCTGTTTCAAAAAATAAATTAATTAAGAACAATTTATAATTAAGTAAGGGACTAGAGAAGAAATGCTCTATAATGGCATTTAAATGAGATGGGGGAAAAGAGAAGAAACACCCAGAAGTTAATGGGAGAGAATGGAATGAAATAGAACA
Source organism: Bramus lutescens (assembly GCA_001685075.1). Taxonomy (NCBI): domain Eukaryota; kingdom Metazoa; phylum Chordata; class Mammalia; order Rodentia; family Cricetidae; genus Bramus; species Bramus lutescens. The sequence continues at coordinate 170,139 of LOEQ01001018.1, read as the reverse complement.
GAATTAAACAAAAATAGCCATAACGAAAGCACATTCCAAATAAAACTGACAAGGCAAGCAGCAACAGCAAACAGGATTAGTCTTCAGCCTTTAAACAGGAAATAATAGCGATAACCCTCTGATTTTCCGTTGGCTTTACCCCAAAACAGAATGATAGCTCTTCTACAGAGAACCAACTGAAAAACTCACACCCAGGGCAAAGCTAGTCTTTCTGAGGCACTGGCACATGAGTCCTCTGAGAAACAGAGCTTTTATTGCCTTTTCTATTTCCTTCAGAGGCCTTAGACCTCCGGCAGCTCAGAGATGTGCCCACACGGCTGAAGCTTTCCCTAAGCCTCTGACTATCGCTCAGTTTCTGTCCTCTGCTCTGTGCAGGTTTTGCACTTTGTCCCTGCGATGGTTTGATTTAACTATGTCAATTATAAACCACAAGTTTTCCTTTAAAAATAGATGTCCTTATGAATACAGCAAGAAGGAAGAAATGTCTCAAATATGTATCCTTTGAATGAGAGCTTACACATTTAATAAGCCCAACAGTGAGAAAGACTCCACATGGTTTTTTTTCAAACTGAATTTAACGATTTTACCAACCTTACAATTTTAATTTTCTTCTTTTGTCACCCCCACTTTCTTACTATAGTTCTTTGAATGCTGCCAATACAGTGTTCTCTGAATCCGAGTCTTTCTGGTGGACTAGAGACGGCTGCATTCCAGGCTACCTCTCCAGCAGCAGCCAGTATTGACCATTTGCTTGAATCAGCACAGGACTCTGTAGCCTGGCACCATTGGACAGTGTTTCCTGCCTTCCGTGAGGGCACACTGTTTCCCCTTACTGACATTAGTCATGTCCATCCACACGCCAAGTTTCAATCCCTTAATAGCAGGGGGTCTCAACCCTCCTAACGCTCCGACCCTTTAATCCAGTTTATCATGTTGTGGTGACCCCAACTAAAAAATTATTAAAACTTTTGTTGCTACTTCATAACTTATTTTTCTACTTTTATGAATTGTAATGTACATATCTGTAATTTTCAGTGGTCTTAGGTGACCCCTGTGAAAGTGTCATTCAACTTACAAAGATGTTGCAATCCCCAGGTTGAGAGCCATGGCTTTATCGTGCCTCTCCAGAGGCCAAGGGAGGCAGCATCAGAATCATTGGTGCTGTGCTTTTGAGTTCCCAAGGGCTTTGTTTTAGCACCATCATTTTACACCCAACCACGCTAACATCTCTAAAGTTTCTTCTTGAGATGAATTTCTACATGGTTGTACATAGTTGCTACATAGTTGTACATGGTTGCTTGGGAGTCTGTGCTCATAACTATTTACCTTTCTAGGATTTAGCTAAGTAAACCCAAATACACGTTGTAATTATTTCTATTATTACTCATTCTGTCAACTCAGGAATTAAAATAGCACAAAGAAAACAATTCAAAACTCATTCTTCCCCCTGCTTATTTGCCCGCACGCAAATTTTTATACATAGAGCTACCTACTAGCCATCAACCAGCTGCTGTCTTATGCTTCATAAGAGGCATTGTAGAAAGCCCTATCATCCGGACAAGGTCCTCTCTAGCAGTGGTACATCAGATGACAGAGTCATAGGTTCAAGCCCCCTACCCACCCAGCAGACGATAACAGGGTGACATTACCTCTGCTGATCCTTATTGCCAACCTCCAGATGCCCAGGCCCAAAACGACGCCTGTCAGCAGCCCACATACAATAGCCACCAGCACCCGGACATTGCAGGGATGACGGGGACGCATGTTGAACCAAACCACTGCACCACTCTGGATGTATCAGCTGGTTTCTCCTTTTGTGAAGAAATTTAATCAGAGATGGTTACAAAACATGAAAAGAATCCTTCCTTTCAGTGATCCGTTTGTCAGGTGCTCTCATGTTTGGAGAATTTTGAAGTTAATTCAGCACAATGTAGTTGGAATCACCGAATAGAAGGTGTGTTTTTGCTTGCAGTATGCTCATTCTTTCTTCAACGAGAGATCAAATGACATGGGTTCTCAGAAAAGGGAACCAACCCAGGCAATAAAGAAGGGAGGGATTAGCCTAGCGGGTCAAAGGGTGAATCTCCAGACGAGAGGGACCGTGATGGAAGGAGGCCAGCAAAGAGAAGCCAAAGAGGAAGTCAGGAAGGCAATGGACCCCTCTGGTTGTCTACAGCTCAGCCAGGTGCTTCAGGATATTCACAACCCTCCTGGAGTAATGCAGTATGTTATCAAATGAGACAATAAACCGCAGTAGCCACATGTGATCTCACTGCTTGCATTTCCTGAAGGAGCCTACATGCTAATAGCTGCAAGTGGGGAGTGAGCATGCTGGCACAAGGAGGATTATAAAAAGCACTAAAACCTGGAATTACAACTCCTCTATTAAGGGTTAATTTAAGTGTTGGAGTCTCAACTCAAAGCAAATGTGGGGAAGTAATTTATTTGAATCGAGGTCAATAGAGTGGGCCTTGTTCTAACATAATTTTTGTCTTTAAAAGAGAAGATTTGGATGTAGATGTGCACAGAAGGACACTGGATAAAGAGGCACAAGGATAAGACAACCAACTGCTAAGAAAGGTTACAGAGAAAGGGTTGGAGCAGAGTCTAGGAAAGAACCAACTACGATGATATCTTCGTTTAAACAGTGGATTATGACCCCTATGGGGGTCAAATGACTCTTTCACAGGGGTCACATATCAGATACCCTGCATATCAGATATTTACAGTATGATTCCTAACAGTGGCAAAATTACAGTTTGGAGTAGCAATGAAAATAATTTTATGGTGGGGGGTCACCACAACTCAAGGAACAATACATCTCTGTTATTTAAGTCACATAGTTTGTAGTACTTTTTTTTATAACAATCTCAGGAAAGAAATCTTCTATTGGAACTATGCACAAGCTTCTATGTAGCTGTGACTCTCGGGATTTGGCATTCCTCTCCGCTGGCCCTCTCTAGTCTCAAATGAAGTCACTAATGAGTACTTAGACAGATCATTAGATTCATGCCATTGAAGCTCTGCTTCTGGTGGATGAATCGATGCTCCGATGGGCCCTCCATTAATTTAGACCCAAGATGATTAAGCGCTGTCACCATGTCAGTACTGTCACAGGCAGGACAAGTCCTCAAAGCAATCATAGTCTCTTGGGATGAGAAACAAGGCAATCATTTCTGATAAGACAGACCACAACTATTAAAGATGACAAGTGTAATTTCCACAGAATACTCTTCTGAAAATATTAAATACAGATTTATAAAATAAATTTTACATCTAAACTGATTATCTATTTACACCTCAAAATTATGTATTATCCCCTAATTCTCAATAATACTTTCTAAAGTACAGCTCTGGGGGAATACTAATATAAAGACATAATTTTACTTCATCCTAGAACTTCATGAAAGCACATTAATATGTCACAAGATGTGTGGGAGCTCGTGTGTGACTCAGTTTCTATTAGGAATCAATTCTGATTTAAAGAAGTCATGAGGTCAAGCTTCCCTGCTCTGCCTTTTCCAATAACCTTGAGGGCTGTGAGAGACTTCTGATTTAGCCCATGGGAAAGAGCCTTTTGCCCTTGAGAAAAATACTCTCTATCCAGTAGAAAGAATACTGCTGACACCAAACCTCAGGAACATCAAGATAGAAAGTGAGGCTACTTCTGAGCAGCAAGCACATGTTAGAGAGGAGGCTGCTCACTCGAGGACAGGAATGGTCTTGTGGTTGAATACTGACTGACTGTGCTGTGATTTGTTCTGCATTTGTATATAAGCAATTCCTGAAATAAACTCTGGGCTGTCTGTTTTTGACATGACCAAACAGACCTCCTGATTCTATTCTGTGTCTTCTGTCTCAATTTCTTTCATCTGACATTCCTTTGGCATTAATGACCCCCATTCTAGGTACCCTAGCTAACTTTGTAGGAGTGGGCACCTACAAAAATGAAAGAATTTAGAGACTGCTACAGAAGAAAAAAAAGCAAACGAATCCATGTTCATTATCTGTTTGTTGTGAATATATTATAATACCTATTCTTACATGTCTATACTATCTACCAAAATGGCTAAAGTACATAAAAAATTCTTCATTGCAATCTAAGAGATCTAAGACACAAGAAATTTAAAAATTCTTTATGCCCTTTTTGTGGTATGAATAGTATGTTTGTATTTTCAATTGATATGACTTATATATTACCTTTTTCAGTATTAAAAATAACAATGTTTCATAAGTAATTAACTAAGAAGATGAATTAAAAAGAGAATACACTGAGCATATCACTAAGAAGATGAATTATCAAGTATTAAACAGAGAATACGTTGAGCCCAGCACTACATACATTTTGTGTCTTTGCCTTGTTAGCTTCATAACACAATGCTTTTCCCAGGGCAGAAATAAGGTGAGAGATGACTGCAAGATGAGCTCTATGATTATGGAAGCTTGAGCAATGCCAGCTCACACAAAGTTAAATGGTGTTCTACATGGAACGTCTTGCAGTCTCCAGTGTGTGCAAATGCATTGCATACTGCCAGGTTCCCAGTGTTTCTTAAGTACAGAACTCCCTCTCAGAGATGCCATTCCTCAGAACATGCTATGGAAACCTTGCTTTGTGTGAAAAAAAGGTGATTATTGCTGAAGAGGATGTCTCCAATTATGGATTGTCGAGCCCATGGTCACCCTACCAGGATGGCAGTTTTTTTTTTCCTTGCAAGGTTTCACACATTTTGAATGGAAGGGAGCCCAATGGCTGGAAAACTGATTTTGGTGGGGCATAGACTTTTTTTCTCCCAATTGGTGGATGTACAGGAACCCTGGGATGCTGCAATGATCATAGCTTCATATGGTCGCCCTTATTTGCTAGGAACACTAGAAATTTGTGGGATGGAAAAAACACTAGGCATACAAACTAGATGTTTGCATTCATATAAAAACACGAATAATTGTCATTAAATACACCAAAATGTATAAACAGTCACTCTTATGTTTTGGATATGAAGTATCTCTTCAACAAAGTTCATTTATCGTAAGGTTGGTCCCCAGGTTGGTAGGTTCTGAAATTGTTAGGAGATAGAGGCTAGCCAGAAGAAGTAGGTCATAGGAGCATATCCTGAGGTCTATATCTTGTCCTGCCCTCCACCTCAGTCTCTCTTTTTCTTTTTCTTCTCTCTTCCATGAGGCAAAGTGACTCCTCTATTACAAATTCTTGCTACTATGATGTTCTCCCAAGACACATGGGACAAAAACAGACAAACAAAAAACAAGCAACAACAACAACAACAACAAAAATCCCATGGACTCCTTCAGAAGCTGAACCAAATCATCTTTCCTCCTTTAATTTGTTTGCCAAAAAGTCCCTCACACAGTCTCAAAAGTTCCCAACACAATCACTATTTCCTATCCACACACGTCAAGAAGACAAAGAAGAAAAAAGATAAATGGGAAATGACTTATTTATTCTACTCAAAGCATACATTGTGGTGAACATGTGGATAAAATAATAAGACAGAGGGACAAGGTCTCTGTTGTTACACAGCTGCCACGTAGGGAGTTTTGGGTTGTGTTTATGCTGTCACTAATTTGTTTCATGGCCTCAAATAAATCACACAAAATCCAGGCTTCCATGTCTTCATATTTTAAAGAGCCACATTAGAGCTCTCATTCCTGTGCATTTTAGTCATAAAGACTTGATCTGAATTAGAGAAAGGAAAGTGTTTATCATGTGTCTGAGGCCTTGTGACTCAGAGTGGGTGTCAACGATAAGCAGAGTGGTGTGAACATCTATAAAAGGAAAACTAGCTTAAACTGCCATGCCCAAACCAGAGTGAAGAGTCATTCATGTGCTGAGGACGAGTAAGCTAATACGGAAGGTCAGTGTCAATTAGGGGAGACAATCTCTAGAGGCTGGGTTATACAGGCCATATTCCTACATGGTATGGCAGTCAAAATTCTGAGCGACCTGCAAGGCTCAATTTGCACCTTTCACACAGAAAGTGGTCACCTAGCCTTTGATAGTGAGACAAACTGACATCATCCAAAGCAACTGGTCAGGATAAAATATCGTTCTGCTCTCTCTGTTGTAATTTAGGAGGTCGCCTGGAGAAGAGATGTTTTTTCAGTCTACGTGACAGAGCAGGCATAGGTGTGGATGTGACCAAAGTCATTCTCCCCGCTACCTAGGAAACAGAATGTTAATGAACTTCCCTCTCAGTTTAAGCTTTGATATAAAAGCTGTTTGGAGAATAAATGCAGGTGCTTTTCAGGATGTGAACTCAGGATTTTATGAAGGATCACTACAAACTCCCTCCTGATAAAGTCATGAGAGTTGTGTTTTCATTACCACACCTTCACTCTGGTACAAGAAATAGTTTAGGTCTGGGCTGGTCCTCACCCTGACAATAATCACTGTGGGACACTAAATGCAGCAAGTCAGAGGTAGAAAAGGAAGAATAGGATACCGTTTGTAGATCAAGACTCCCTTCACAGGTGATGACTCGGCAGGCAAGTGGGAGGCTGAGTGAGGAGATATCTGCAATGTGGAGGATTTGGCTAGGTCATGCCTGAGGAGGAAGGGTACCCACACACGGATGTGGGTGGCAGAAAAGAACAAGAGTAGTTACATGTAGGATAATAGGTCAAACAGGCAAGCATATGAACAATGAAGCCAACTACTCCTTCTGGAGCTTTCTGAGTTGTGGAGGTTTTATTACTTCCTGAGTTATGGAGGTTTTGTTAACTTCCTGAGTTGTGGAGGTTTTGTTGACTTCCTGAGTTGTGGAGGTTTTGTTCACCTCCTGAGTTTTGTGTCTCTCCTGCCTTCAGGAGGTAATGTTAAGATAAAATAACTGTAAAGCACTGTCTATCCTATTTTTTGTAGCTCTCTGGAGAACTAATATCAGGAATACTTTGCAATAAGTATCAGGCATTTTGAAAGACAAGAGGCCCATGAACCCAGAAAGCTTAAAAAGAGTATGAAAATCAAAGACACTGGAGGAATCTATGATTTAGATAGAGAGCAACTGTGTTGGTTTGCTTTCTGTTGCTGTGATAAGACAGAGCGTGACCATGACCAAGACATAACACGGGGAGAAATGAGCTTTATTTTGACTTACAGTTTCAGAGGGATGAGAAACCATTGTGGTGGAGCAGAGGCATGGCAGCAAGCCACAGGCTCAGACGCAGAACAGTTACAGGAAGCTGAGAGGGCACATCTTCAAACATCAGCACAAAGCAAACAGCTAACAGGTACTAGGGCAAGACTATATGTGCCCGCGGTCTGGCCCCAATGATGGACTTCTCCCAGCAAGGCTCTCCCAAAGGCTTCACAACTTCCTCAAAGAACACGACCAGCTGGATACCATGCATTCAATATTGGGAGCCTACAAAGGGCGTTTCTCACTTAAACCACCACCGCTGCTATGTTAAAGATACCAAAAAGCATGCAGACATCACTGATAAACAGATGATTTTCACTACAAGTGCGAACACTACCTCTCTGAGGGCTGTTTTAATGACAGCAGGGCAGACTGAGGAAACATACCAATTTACTGGAACAGTATAAATGTAAAACCAGACCAAGCTTCCATAAAGTTTTGCATGGGAGATAATGCATTTCATGGTTGGTGATAAATCTGGGGGATGATATCGTTATCCTTGATATTTACTGAATACCCTTAATATATTATTTCCCAGATCAAATGCATGCTTCGAAACTAATGTTAAAGCAACAGGAATCTATCAGCTTTCTAAGGATGCTTTAATGAAATATCACAAGTTGAGTAACTTAAAGGACAGAGATCATTTCCTCAAAGCACTTGAGACTAGAAACTGAAGATCTTGATGCTGGACAAATTGTGTTTCTTTGGAAGATGGAGGTCCTTGTCTGCCTCCAAGTTTCTGGTGTTTGCTGTCAATTGCTGCTGTTTTTTGATTTGCAGGAACACCATACTGAAATTGATCTCTATAATCACATGATCTTCTCAATCTCCCTTAATTTTCCCCTTCTATAAGGACCTCTGTCATATTGAGCTGAAGGTTACCTTCTCCAGTGAATATAGGTTTCACCATACCTAAAATAAGATGACACTCTGAGGTATGTGGGTGGAGGCTAGGTCTTCAAAATAGGAAGTAGAGGAAGTTGGGAGACAATTCTATCGATAACAGTGGATTTCTGTATTAAAAAATTAAAATATAGGAGTTTTAAAATCAGTCTAAATTTTTACCTCTATTTTAAGCAATATTTTTAGTTAATTCTTGAGAATTTTGTATAAGTATTTTAATCATGTCCCATTCTCTAGTCCCCTTCTCCAGCTCCTCCTAGAATCCCCAACTTGTCTCCCAGCAACTCCATGCCCTTTATAAACCAGCCATGGTGGATTAGTGCTGCATACATGCTCACGGGTATGGGGCCATTCAATGAAGCATGCGCAATCTACCCTGCACCATTCTCCTGAAGAAAAGGCACTGCCTTTGTCCCATGAAGCCATTGACTGTCAACAGCTATTCAGCTAGGAGTGGGGCCTGGTATGCCCGTCTCCAAAATCCATACTGGAACGTTCCTCTGATTTGACATATGCTGGTCTTATGTAGGCAGTCACAGGACTGTGAGTTCAGGAGTGCAGCGGTCCTGCTGTATCTAAAGAATGACGATAATCTTCCTTGGCCTCCGACTGTTTCAGGCTATCTCTCAGCGTTTTCACCACATACTCGAGGGGATGGAGGCGCACAGTGAGGTGATACAGATGTCCATTTAGGACTGAGTGCTCTCTAGGCTTTCTATTAACTGCCTCTCTCTGCAAAAAGAAGGTTTTCTGATGAAGGCCAAGAGCTGCACTAATCCATGGGCATTGAAATAGCAGGGGGTTTTTATACTGTCACTTAGAAAACGACAGCAGTAGGACCTCCATTAGGTCGTATGACCTCCCAGCTACAGGTTCTTGGTCTGCTTTATACTATTACGCATGAATTATGTCCTGCTTGAAATGGGCCCATAATCCAACCATAAAAGCAGTTAGCCCCCATAACATTAATGTGCTATTGCACAAATGGCATATTCCGTCGGGCTGGCTGTTAGTGTAGTTTACAGGAGCAGACTTGGGTCAGATTCTTAAGGACTTTTCTCCCTCATCAGCTTGATAGCACCTTCTGGTGCCATGAAAGCTAGCCGGGAACTTCCAGTTCATTACTAACTTGAAACGTCTGTGTCCTGTCAGCAACAGACGGGTGGGCCACCAAGAGTAACAGCAGCAGCCGGTGTTGTTTCAGTGAACTGGCTTATTTGGGTTTAGGGAGGAATTTCCATTTATGAGCATTTTCCCACACTCTACCACTAGAGGGGAGCATCATTACTTTAGTCTTTTCATCTGGTGATCCCATTCTGTAGCACCTTTCCCAGGCCTCCTCCCTTTACCCATTACGTAAACCCATCAGAACATCAGATGTACAATAAATTAAAGCAATTTCTTGCACTGGAGTGTAAATTGATCTTTATAATTGTTTTCATAAGCCCCTGACTTTGAAGGGGTGGGAAGTAGAAAAACATGCGGTGGAAAGACGGATGTTTTCCAAGCACCGCTGCCCTTTCCATCTCTCCCCCGAACCTCTGGTTCAAACGCCAGAGAAGTTGAAGATAGCTGGTGGCTTTCCTTTTGAATCCGATACAATGGAACAAGTTCCCCTGAGAAGTTAGCAGCCATCATAATTCACTAGGAACCACGGAAGTGGAAGAGCGCCCCCTTCTGGTGTGAGAAGATGTTTCCTCCTGTGAGCCTGGGATGCTGAGAGATTTTGAACCATCAACACTGATTCTGGGGTTCTTTCCTAAAGGCTAGCAGCGGCGGGGATGTTGGTGAATCGCCACATGTGATGCTTAAACGTATTTAAAGCTAACTCGGAGAGGGGACCCTTCCTTGTCTCAGGTCCCAGCGTGTTTAAGTATCCTCTAAATCTCCCTGTTCTAGGATACGACGAACTCTGTGGACAAACAGCTAAGGATTTTAAAATATTGTGCTATTCTCATATGCAGCCCCGTTCCCCGAGAAGCAATCGGGATAGAGGGTCCTGCACCTTGCCTGGGCAAAATATTGTGCTATTCTCATGCACCCCCGTTCCCCGCGAAGCAATCGGGATAGAGGGCCCTGCACCTTGCCTGGGCAAAACAGTAGAGTTGTCCCTGACCATATGAGCTAGGGGATCCCGATCTGAGAGCTGGAGATCAGGAGCACTGGCCCCACTCCTTGTTGTAGGCTGCATTGGGCGAGCTAGCCAAGCTGTGCCGGGTAGTGACAAAGAGGGAAAGCGAATGACCCGACCAACCCAGCTACCACTTAGGTCCAGAACCAGGGCTATGAGCTGGACCACCCCAGTATCCACCGAATCTATGAACTGGTGGAGCAACCAAAATAGCAGGATCTCCATGCCACAGGACGACAACAGGATATCCGAGAGGAGCCGCAATGAGAGCCCATTATCGGTGGTGTAGCAGAAACCAGAGGCCTCGAGCCAGACCAATGACTTGTGGCAACGAACACTTGCAAGAAAAGAAGGGTCGACTAAAAGGTAAACTGTGTGTCTCAACGGGCCACACTACAGCTTCTGCAATAAGAGTCTTCGTTTATTCTTTTTGTTTTGTTTTGTTTCTTTGTTTTTTCTTTTAACTTTGGTTTTCTTTGGGGGTGTTGCAAGGGCAGAGGGGGCGTTCGAGGAGACAGGGAAATAAGTGGGATCGGAATGCATCATATAAAATTCGTAAATAATTAATAAAAGTAAAATTAAGCAAACAACAAACAAAAACCCCGCTGTGTCCTTGAGAACGGTGGAAAGGAGAGACACTCTTTCCAAAAGAGAGGGCTCTTGTCTGTCCTGACCCGTGGTATTAAAGAAACCTACAGAGATAAGCAAACAGAAGCTCACTGATAAGAAGAAAACCTCTCTGTTGAGAACTCCAACTCAATGAAGCTTCCCTAGTGCATTCCTGTGGGCTGTTATAAGCTCCTGATATAAATAAAGCCACCTCTGTTTGCTCTCAGTCAGGTCACCCCGACGGTCTTTGTCATATGCTGCCACCTGACTTGATGTTTTGCAATGTAGCTGCTGCCTTTGTCCATAGGACAATATTTGTTCTTGCTCTCTTATGTCTGCTCTTTGTTTACTGAATGCACACTTTCCAAACTGGAAGTACGGATATCACATATCGTTTTCTGGACCATAGGGAGCATGACCTTTTAGCAGTCACCTTCCCTTCTATGCCCATAGGGCCTCTCCACTGTGGCAGTGGCAGAAGTTTCCTTAGCTGAAACAGTGTAGATGGAGAGTATGGTCTTCTTCAGCCTGACAGAGTGGTACAAGGAGCATTTTATTTCCAATGACAGAGGTTGCAAAGCAGTGTTGGCTTAATCTCTGGGCTTTAGAGATAGTGACAGGAGAAGGAAGTCTGCAGTAGCAGGGGGAAATGTTGCAAACACAGCCTTAAAGAGCCTTCAAAACTAACCTGAGGCGGATGGCAGGAGGGGGTTAATAAAATACAGATAAGGAATTAACATGGTCAGTTGTTAGGTTTGGAGTCCAATATAAGGCATAGTTGTACAACTAATTACAAATCAAGCTAAGACAACTTAATTTTAGATCTCAGCATCAAAACTCTGTAGTGCTAATGAACTTAGGCTCTCTCTAAGAGACAAAGGGAACATGGAGCTATATCAAAGCAGGGAATAAGTTGTTATATCCTAAATTGCTACGGCCTTCTGTTAGTTTCATGAACATATCCCCTGTATGTTTTGTATTCAATGTGTTGTGCCTTCAGACCCAATCCACAAATAGGGAATGGTTTCACCTCCACTTCTAGATATTTTTCAAGCCTTCCTCCACACCCTTTCAGGACATTTGATAACAGGCTAGTAGACTCAAAATGAGGGGATGAAAAACATAAGGATCAATTTATTATTTTCATTTTAATATTTGTTTAGTTATAGGCTCTCTTCTGTAAGTCACATACACCCTCAACATGTATATAGACACCGCTTCAAGCCAGTTAGTGCTGTAACTAGTGAGAGCCAGCCTCTTCACTGGAGAATTCAAAGGAGAGTGTACTACAAGTCATTGAGATATATCACTTTAATAGATGAGAAGTTAGTGGTGCTATCAGACAGGGAATGTACATGTGGAGAATACAGGATTACACCAAGTTCACAAGTCTTTATACCTCAAAGATGGTACATTTAAATCTCATATTTAGATACACATGTGTGTAATTGGGATGGTTTCTTACTCATCTCATTGTGACATTCTAAGAGAACAATCTCTGTGTCTGTCCTCTTGGAGGCTGTCAGAGAATTCCAGAGCAGCTAACACATAAAACACATTATGCCCACCATCACCCCTTGAGCATTTGACATCCACAGATTGGGAGATGAGGGTCAGGACCAGGCTCTCATTGTAGCTCCTCTTGCCTTCTGTGTAGGACGAAGGAGGAAGGTATTCTGCACAAGCCTGTTCTCCAGGGAAGCTTGTCATTTTTAGGCTTAAAGTTAGTGGCTAAGCAATCATGGAATCTCGAGTGACATGAAAGACTGCAGGACTGGACTGGACAGTACACTTCCCATACACAGAGGGTTGGGACACAATCCTTGTGAAGGATTTGACACTTGGCACAAACAGAATTCAGGTTATGTGCTATGAGAGTCACTGTTAAAGGCCCTGTCCAATTTGTTACCTTTGGCTTTAATATCTCACAGACGTTGTCTGCCATAAACAAACTCATTTCTTCACAAGTCCATAGCATAGAAAAGCCATAGAATAAAGAACAGAAATAAAGGGATCACAACCATGACACTGGTGCCCTGTGTTAAAGGATTGCCAAAGACATGTGCAGAATTGTAGATGCCTGTAATTTTAAAATAATTTGTCTGTTCAGATTTATAACTGGTTTACAGATGTACAATTGATTAATAAATTTGGGATCATAGTTCTACGAAATCATACCAGGTCCATAACACTATTGGAATATTCAGAAAGACTTAAATTTCTTCAACTTTATTAATAAGTTTAACAAACTAGGTCTATGAAAACAATAAAGGCTTAGGAAAATTTGTCTGTTGGTGAAAATAAAGATACTTAGAATATTTAGTTAGTCGCTACAAATGAATTCGAAGGTTTAAAGAAAACTCTATTATTTAAGTCTCAGAGTAAGCCACTTAAAACTTGGGGGTTAAAATTTTCTGTGCTTAAAATTGGAGCAGCTGAGATTGGGAGTGTCAGGCCACTGCCCTTACCTTGCATGGGAAAGGCTCCAAATGAGATCCTCACCAATGCAATACTTAAATAGAAACAGATGTTTTCAAATTTAACTTAAAAGGACTCCATTTTGAGATTTTTTTTTAAGTGGGTGAATCTAGAAGCCTAGTTATTCAATCCATTAAACAGCTCTTGAAAGCACACATCGCTCTACATATAAAGCAATACTACCTTTCCCTTGACATTGATTTTGTAGAAGTTCGTATTTTTGTATGTCTGTCCTCTATTCTTTTTCTTTTCTTTACCTGACTTTAACAGAATACAAACTTTTGGGGTCTATTCTTTTATCAATTCTAGCAATCATTTACTTGTGCTTGGGAGAGATCCATCCTTACTTTGATTTCTGTTTTTTCCTGTAATACAGTGAATTGCAACCTCACCTAATTAATCCACATTCAAAGGAGAATTAGCACCTTGATAAACTCCTATAGCGATGGGGTGCTATCAAGGTAAACACCTTAATAATCATTTATAGTGATGGGGTGATATCAAAGTTCATAAAAGTACAGTCAGGATCTGGCTTCCCATTTCAAGATGCAGTAAGTTATTGCCATTGCTAGGGTGAGGAAATTGGGAATCAGAAAGAGCATGGAAGAGCTGGTGCCCTGCCAACAGTGTAGGTAACCACTACCCTTGCTCACAGTTCTGTCTGCACAGCCAGTGCATCATTCCTGCTGATTGATTTCCAGGGTTTCTTGTTTGGTTCATGGTGATGTAGCCTGAGATACTAATGAAGGAGATATAGCAGAACTTCAGAAACTGAGCCTTCAGGTTTGAGACAGCTAAGACAATGCAGGGAGTAAAGGGGGTAGGATTTCCATCTCTGTCCTGTCTTTGACGAAGTCTTTTCCTGGCACAGTCTAATCCTTTGGAAACATACACACCATAATTTCACATAAAGATGGAACATGGGTGCCATTTTTCTTCATAAAAAGACCTCTGGGGAAGGACCCTTGGGAAAATGTCAGCGATGCACCTCCCCATGCTGGGTTCTCCTTCCCAGATTTATCTTTCTTCACGTCACTGATTGCTTTGATTTGTAGTTTTACATTTTACTTTGGTGTTGCCTGGTTCTCCCCCAGGAATGTATGTCTGATGGAGACAGCAACTCTGGCTTGAGCATCGTTCTGTTCTTAGCTTACTGAACAACTTCCTAGCATTTGGAAATGGAATAACAATTCCTGGTGAATGAATGCCCCCATTTCTATCCACTCCACAGGCTGATAAACATGACAGAGCTGCCTTTCCTCATCTCTCTCTGTGATCTAGAGTAGAAACCCTTAATACTTTTGTTATATTGGTCATTATTTTGGACAACTTATTGAAATAGATTTTTTTGATTAACCAAAATCTTTATAGCTTCTACGAATGGATTGAGACTTCCTGGCACAGGATGAAGGAAATACATAAAAGACTTTCCTATTTGAGATCCCAGTTAGTAAAAATCTTTTAAGATTTTTCATGCTGTTTCAAAAACAGTATTCCTAAAACACAACCTCAACAATTTAGTCATACAATTTCAAGAAAAGTTTTATTTCAGGAGCTGTAAGAAACATCCCCAAACTAGTCTAAGACCCAGATACTTTGAGAACTCTGAGTTACAACTTACTTATAGTCTCTGGGTTTGAGCCTGGAGAAGTAATGATCTCTGCACCTAGATATCAGTGACTTCTGTCTCAACTAATTGCAACTGACTGTTGACTTGTTGATCTGAAATTCAAATGTGATAGTCACAGAGTGTTGTTAGACCCTTAACTCTGGACACACATGGGTAAAACATGATCCCCAGAGGACCATGACACATTGGTACCTCATACTTCAAAGTGCTCAGGTTACACATTTGGGCACTTACATCTGTCATTTTAAAAGCTATGTAACAAAATGAATACTCCCAGTTCGTGGGACTGAAGAATATAATCTTCTCTCTTTAGGAACCCTGTACTGTGTATATGATGGGGCAGCTTCTAGGCTCGTTGGAGTTCTGGAATGCCAGGGAGCCTTCCGGGTTTCATTGTCTGTGTTTCAGCTGCGTGTGCACAGAGGCCATGTCACTTCCTCCAAATTTAGCTCATCTCTCAGGATTCCTGCATCCTTTCCTTCTTCCATCACAGCAGGCCTTTCTGTGTAACACTGTGTTAAGTTAGTTCTCCACTTGCTGACATTTGAGATTCATAAAATGTGATATTAAGAAAGGGTCCCTGTGTTTATTAAGTAAATTTGACCTCTTGCTTTAGAGTGGAGAGTCATCTTTTTGGCCTTTTGACTATGACCAAATGTAGAGAGGAAGATGCGTTGGTTTATGAGAGATGTGGAAAGGGGTTAAGAGTAGAGTCAGAATTATATGAATATATAATACATATATACTACTCACCACTGGGAGATTCTTGGCCTGCATGGCACAAGGTTCTGACTTTTTAGCCTAGGATTATATGCAATGTTTCTCAACCTTCATACTGCTGTGACTCTTAATATAGTTTCTCATGTTGTGGTGACCCTGATCATAAAATTATTTTCATTGCTACTTCTTAACTGTAATTTTGTTATTGTTATGAATCATAACGTAAATATATATATATATATATATATATGCTTTCTGATGGTCTTTGGGGGGTTCATAACTCACAAGTTGAGAACCACTGGTATAAAGGCATGTTGTTTAATCCTTTATCTGTTTAACAGAGCAAATGGTATGGTGGTCATGATAGGCTATTCTAATACCACAATGCCCCTTTCCTAGTCTCCAATGTCTTTGAAACCATGTATCTTAATGTCATTCACTTTTAGAAAGCTCACAGGAAGACTTCTGGTCTACCTTTTGCAACAAGCTTTCCATATAAATGTCTCAAAGAAAGGGATTTCTGTACGTGCAGGTTTTTCTGTTATCAAGTAAAAGTGAGATATATGTCAATAAAAAAGGGGGATTTGAGGTTTTTGCACAAAGGTGCATGCATTCATTTATTTTTTCGTTGTGGCAACAAGATAAACAAATAACATGCAACATTTAATGAATTACAAGTGATGACAAGGCTATGACTTTTTAATGTATCCATCAGGAAAATAAAACAAATAATTTTCATAATATGAACATGAAACTATGCATAGCTTTGGAAAAATGATTGCTCTTGAACACCATGGCATGCATAATATGCAAACTGAATTTATCACCCAAGGTACTTTCAAAGATGTCAGAAAGTGAGACATTTATAAGTCCAACACTTTAACAAAACTGGAAATACAAACAACATGGAGTCAGCCTCAGACAGCTGTTCTTCAGACAAAGGTCAAGAAAGAAAGCCATGAACAAAGGCAATGCAACAAGAGAAGACTTATTTAGAATAGGTGCCCATCAAAATCACACTTCTTCTTCAGATTCATGTTCACGTTCAGTATTTTTCAGTAGTCCGACCTCTGAGGTGCAGCCCTTCCTAAGTCTAGATTTAATTAACCTGAGGAAGAAGAAAATCATCTCTGGTTACATGATATCAAGGGTCAAAACTTTACAACAATATGCAGATTATTCCCACAATGAATAGAGGCAGTCCCCAAAGTGAAATGATTTCTATGTGACTTGGAGATACCTGAAAATGTGTATTGACTACAGCAATATCTAAGTGAAAAGAAAAGACGTGTCTCTCAAACACGTTATGAGATTGCTTAACTATGCACAACTGTTTGTTTATAAAACCAGCAGGAGACTCTATTGACTGTGACAAATGAGACATTGGTGGAGCATCTACATCAAACCCACAACTACCTATGGATTGCAAAGAGACATCATCTCCTTTAAGGAAGCACATGACCTTTCCCTAGAGTGACAGACCAAGTGAAGGCATGTGTCAAGCCTGGGTTGAGTTTCTCTTTATGAAAAATTTCTTCAGCCTATTTACATTCTGATTTTTACCATCTCTCTTTCTTTTTCCAATTAATTTCTGGCCTGTTCTAGTCATACACTATGTCACTCCTGTGCTCTGGATCCCACACAAGAGCTTCACTGACTTCATCCCATTTGTTAGCGTAACCTAGGCCAGAGTCAGAAGTGATCCTAAACCATAACCCTGACACATTTGACACAGCACTGACATGTGGAGCAATCTGACAGGCCACGTGACTCATCTGTGAAGAGGCTGCCAGCTCTTCTGCTACTGCCAACTGACACTAACATGTCTAATAAACGGCAATGGGACAGAACCAACCACCTCTGTTGGTTCCACAGCCAAGAAAAACTGCTCAGTTGTTTGCCTCGATTGTTGACTGTTGATTTTGTTCGTAGGTTCAGAACACTCCAAGCCACCTCTTCTTTGAAAGGCTGAGTAAGGGTTGGAGAGCATTTGTGTGATCTTATAAAAGCCCACACATTCTTTCCACATAGCTCAACATTAGTCCATGTAGGATGAAAGGGATTAATCAGTTATGTCCATTTCTGAAGACTCGTGTGGAAAATGAATGACTCATGGTTGCTTACTGGGAATGAAATGTTAACACAGACCCAGTCACTCCCACTGCCTCCTGTTCTTTCTCTCTGGGTTGTAGCTGCTGTGTTGTAAGCCATGAAGCTCAGACACATTCACACCTTTATAGGGTTCTAAGCATCTGTAGCCCACATGCAGAAATGGTTCTGTGAGGCAGGGTGAGAGCTGGGATAAGGAACTGCAGCCTGGCATAGTGGCGCATACCTTTAAGCCACCACTCGGGAGGCAGAGGCAGGTAGATCTCTGTGAGTTTGAGGCCATCCTGGTCTACATAGAAAGTTCTAGACCTGTCAAGACAACACAATGAGACTCTGTCTCAGAAACAAAATAAACCCCCCTCAAAACAACACCTGCCCCAATAATAACACAAAAGAAATACCCAGACACAATTGCCAGTTACTAGAATGGGGGAAATTTTGATAATCAAAATCAAGGTGTGTCTCTACTCTTGCTTCATGTTCTCATAAATTACTGTGAAAAAAAGCAGACCTGACACAAGAAACTTGTGTGCTTGGTGTGTTAACAGGCCCTGCTTTGTTCTTCACAATGGCTCACATGACTCACAGCTTGGAAAGCCCATCTGAAAACAGGCAATGCTTCCTTACTCATAGGCAATGGCTATCGAAATAGTTATTTGCCACAGAAATATATGTGTGTATGAAACATTAAATATGCAACAATATTTCCAAACAGATAGGTTTCATCTACAAGCTTGCATAATCAAGACTGTAGGCAGAGAATAGAACGTGGCAATCTTGAACCACTATTTTGCAAAGCTGGGACATTTTGCATCATCTTTCAAGGATTTGAGGAGGAGAATTCCCTAACTTAGATGTGCTTGTGTGACAATTATCGTGCTGTGTCAAACAACTTGGATATAATGTCTGACATTTAATGACTTGTGGATAAGCAACCTCTTCATAGTTGAACCCTGAATAAAGGAGTTTCAATCCTCCTTATTCTCAAAGTTAGTAATGAATTAGTTTTTCATGTGATCTCACTGAAAGACAATACTGAGTCTTTGTGGTATTTTTAAATTGTTGATTAAATATATATCACAATATTTCAGGGAAAGTTAAACTCTTGATATTATCTTTTCAATATCAGTATTAAAGGAAAATCAAGAAACATATAAAATACAATTTCCAAACATATGAAGGTAGTATTTAAATATCTTTGAAATGGAGATCTACTAAACAGCTAATAAATGTTAACTGAGCACTTACTATATGTCTGGTAATGTGCCAGTCAGTATGGGATACGAAAATGATTGCTTTCACATGGGGATACAATCTAGCTAGCAGGGAGGGCTAATGGGGCAAATAGTCAATGTCTCAATTGATATATAATAATATTTAAAGTGTCTAGTGCAAACAAAGTACTTTGGGAGCTCAGGAAACACAGATCAATATGGGCTAGAGGAATTATAGACGGTTTCAAAGAAGAGATGGGTATTTAGTGTGAATATACCAGGTAAAGGGAACTGTCTGGTCAAAGAGATTAGAATAACACGTGGTGGGGATTGGGAGAGGGTGAAAAATAAAACTGGCGTTTCTGGTTTCTAGGGCCCCGTATGTGGCCAAGCCATTCATTAGGCATCTGAAGGCTTTTGGAACAGGAAGAGACAGTAGTCTTCTGTTGGCTCTGCAGGGGAGCTGACACGAAGTAGAGTTTGTCCTTGCATCCTGTGACTGTTCCTGAAGACGCCCCAGCCCCTAAGAAGATGAGGCCCAGATGTCAGCCTGGAACAACAGGGGAAGAGAGCAAGACTCAGTAGCCCAACCAGCCTTACCAAAGTGCTGATGTGCATGTTTGGGGGAGTGGAACAGAAACAATCTGAAGGAAGAAGAAAACATTTGCAGAGCAAAGTGAGCTGCTCCAAAGCCCAAGAGGGACATTCGGGAACTTGACAATGCAATAGTTTAAGTGTTACAACTGCTCCAGCGTCAAACTCAGAGGAGGAGGGCTGATCTGGAGCCCATGCCTAGAGGATGCAAACCGTGGTGCCTAGAATTAGCTACTACATTCTAGGGGTCTGAAGAAGCTGCAAGGTGTGCAATACTATCTCGAGTTTCATATTTGAATCAGTTGAAATTAATATGGACCGTGTCACATTAGATGTTCTCAGGACCTGGTGTCCACCATACTGAACACTAGATACACATTACTGCCGCTGTAGCAGTCTGAAGAATTGCATGCTGGAGTCTTTAGTCCAGTAATTAGGATCAGTCAAGCCCACTGTGCTTTGGCACTAAGCACCCCGGGAGCCATGATTGTCCCTTTCCTTCTTGCTCATCTTTTGAGCTCACATACTTTTCAATTTGTGAAGAGCCTTCCTTGAGCTCCTTCTTCTCTCTACAACTTCCACGCACTGTTCTGTATTTTTTTATTGTCTACCTCTCTAATTTGCCCTGGTTACAGGACAGAACCAGTTCCCATGGAATGATCTCCACCTCATATTTTTATACCAAACAGAGAGGAAAAGGAGGATAAAACAGACAAGAAGACAAGAAAATTTGCTGAGTTTTCACATCTTCAGGAATGTGAATACACGCTCTTATTTAACTTTTATTATCTGTATGTATTAAACAATAAGATTCATACTTATTGTGGCTGAGTAATGAGTTTGAAGTCATAACCAATGGGCAATAGAACTAGGAAAATGTGTTCTCAGCAATCTGCTTTGTTGCTCCTCACTTGCTCAGAAAGTTAGATTGGGATTCTTATATAAAAGAATGCATCATTCAACTTTTGGAAAAGTTAGAGTTACTATCTTATTTAATTTGATTTATATACATTTGTCAAAAGAAGGTCCTAAGGTTAAGAAATGGGATAATTAAAGTATTTGCCCCTAAGAAAGTGGAGGTTTCACTGTACATAGGGGGAACTGGCCATCCAGAACAGAGGATTGTATTTGTGAAGAGTTAGAGGTCCAGAGAGTATACAATAGGGTAGGGCGTGGGTCAGAGGCACAGGAGCTGCACCACTAAACTATTATAATTAAGTCAACATGTAGGTTTTGATAGCCATTTCTTTGTGTAGAAATAACTTCCTAATGCCTTAGTCCATCTTATGAAAAGGCAAGAGTAAAATCTTCCTTTTGAATTTGAAGTGCAACACTGTCTAATCTTGATAGATATAGGCAAAAGACCATATATATATATATATTTTTTTTTAAAAATGCTAACTTACCAGGTGATAAAAGCATAATTTAATCCAGTGATGACAAAAGTTGATGCATAATGCCAGGTAAAGCACATGGTGAGAAACATTTTATTCTCAATATCTGACAGATTCCATGCAGGACTTCCACTGAGAGGATACAGGACAAAAGCAATCTGCAACTCAAAAAAAAAGTGCACATTAAAATAACCAGCCACATTCTCAAAGAAAGCTCATTTCAAAATGTTGACTAAGATGACTCCCTTTAGCTGAGATGTCACAAACACAGCATCAGGTTATTCTCTAGTCACTCTCCACCAAGGAATATTTTGGAAGAATAATTTTAAGTATACTTAATAATAAAAAATTGAAACATTCATAGTGGTCATTCTGGTCTTGGTTCATTTTCTGAATCTCTGGAGCGCTACACCGCACAACCTAACTCTGGAATTTTAAGTTAGACTGCAAATATGTTTTTAAATAAATAAAAACCCATAGATAATGCTATGCTAAGTGGAAAAAGGTTGGAACTTTCTCCTTAGGATCAGGTACAACACAAAGATATTTTCTATTATCACTTCTGTTGAGCATTGTACCGAAAATTCTAGTTAGGCAAGAAAACTAGGCAAGGAAAGTAAAAGACATTCATTTTGGAAAAGAAATTATAAAATGATCTATATGTACATATAATATGATCTCAATTATAGAAAATCATAAAAAAACCAACCTTCCATTATCAAAGCTAATGAAGGAATTTCACATACTTGAAAACTGAAACTCAAGATAAAACCATCAGATATATTTTTATGCACAAGTAGTGAAAGCCCTACACTATGGTTTTTAAAAATCTACTTTAACTCTGAACAAAGCGAAGAACTAAAGAACGAAACTGGAAATATAGCTCCATGGTAGAACATCTTACTGGTATTCAGAAGGCACTGCTGTAGATGCTAGGCACCACAACCACACATGCACATGCAGGTACACACATGAATGAACATAACCACACATGCACATGCAGGTACACACATGAATGCACACAACCACACATGCACATGCAGGTACACACATAAATGCACACAACCACACACACACATGCAGGTACACACATGAATATACACAACCACATATGCACATGTAGGTACACACAGGAACACACACAACCACACATGTACATACAAGTGCACACATGAATACACACATCCACAACGCACATGCAGATACACACATCAACACACACAACCACATACACACATGCAGACATTTCATGAAGACTGATCATAAAATTGATACAAAACTGCCCAGTATCCATTATTACCTTTGAAAAAGCATGGGAAAATGTTATTAAAGTAGTAGGACCCACACATTGTCAGGGTTTCTGTATATCTTTGTCCTTTGTTGACTGAGTTTTCTGTCCTGCCCAGTTCCTGCAATCATTAAGTCCCAAAGAAATCATACAGAAGTCTACACTAGTTATAAACTGATTGGCCCATTAGTTCAGGCTTCTTATTAACTCATCTTATTCTTGTCTATGTTAGCCACATGGCTTGGTACCTTATTCAGTGGGGTAGTCACATCTTGCTTCTTCTGTGTCTACGGTCACACTGTGGACTAAGCTTTCTTCTTCCCAGAATTCTGTTCTCCTAGATCGACCTCTACTTCCTGTCTGGTTGTCCTGCCTATACTTCCTTCCTAGCTACTGTCCAATCAGTGTTATTTAAAATATAATTGTCAGAATACAGACCATTGTCCCACACCACCCACAGCTTTCAATTGAAAGCTTTTTGGAGTTTATCAGAGGTGGTGCACTCACAGCATGGTGGAAAATGCTAAACATCACCGAATTATGTAATTTAAAATGGCTGTTTCCATGTGTGGTGTTTCGAATAGGAATGTCCACCATTGGCTCATATTTGAAATGCTCTGTCATTAGGGAGTGGCATTACTTGACAGAGATTTAGGAGGATGTATGGTCTTTTGGGAGTAGGTAAGGCTTTGATGGGAGAAGTGTGTCACTAGGGGTAGGCTTTGGAGTTTCAAATGCTCAAATCAGGCTCACTGTCTCTCTCTTCCTGCTGCCTGTGGATCTGAATGTAAAACCTCGAACTACTTCTCCAGCACCACGATTGTCTGCATACCACCATGCTTGTTGTCATGACAATGGACTGAAACTGTAAGCAAGCCCCAGTAAAATGCTTTCCTTTATTTTTTCATGATCATGGTGTCTTTTTTTTTACAGTAATTGAACACTAAGACACCATGTTATGTGAATTTTATCCCAATAAGAAATAAGTAATGTTTCATAGACATACACATATGATATACACAGACAGACAGATAGACAGAAGACAGATGGTAGGTAGTAGAGAATAGGACAGGGTCATGTAGTACTTCATTTTTCCTGTTCTTAAAATCAATAACAAACACATCTTGTATCTTGGAATATAAAGAAATCCATAAAAAGTTATTCAGAAGCATCTTGCTAGTTGTAACTACCATAATATTCTAGGAGGAAAACTCATGGCCCTCAACTGGTTGATAAATAAAGGGCATAGGATCAAGATGGGAACAGAAACTTTGATCTGCCTCTCTACTTTGTCAGGGGCTGATGCGAGTGATAAATTGATGGGGCATGTTTCCACCTACGATTGCCACTTTGGAATACAGGCCTAATGCTGCCAGATATTTCTGTTCTATGTTAAAAACAGCTAAGAAAATAAATGCTTTAGTGATGTTTCCTATGTTTCAAGTATTGGCAGTTAACTCAGAATGTAATTGTTACAGATTGTATGTCACTCAGGGCCTGTTGGTCTGAAATATGTATTTTTTAAGGATATTTTGTTGTGTTTGTTTACATTTTTATTCTTCTGTTTTTCTGGGACAGGGTTCCCATGAATTACACTGATTGGCCTTAAACTCCCAGCCTTAGCATCTTGTCTTAGCCTCCTAAGTAGCCAGGGCATAGGTACACCCTTATCTTGCCTGCTATAATCTATATTTAGTATTATCACAGTGCTGTATTTCCATGATACCAGCTTCTACCTTGGTTCTGACTGTTTCCATCACAGAGCCCCTTTGTGACTCAGCCCACCATCCTGACATTGTCCTGGGTAGAAGGCTATGTAGTGAAAGAGAGCATGGGTAGAAGAAAATGGAAGTTTTGAAAACTGGCACACTTTTTGAAATCCTACC
This sequence comes from Bramus lutescens, assembly GCA_001685075.1. Lineage (NCBI taxonomy): Eukaryota > Metazoa > Chordata > Mammalia > Rodentia > Cricetidae > Bramus > Bramus lutescens. The sequence goes on along the minus strand of LOEQ01001018.1, from coordinate 146,026 downwards.
TGTCAGCAGTTTTGAATATTGAGAAATTATTGGCATCTATCTATAAACCCCAGTCATCCCATTAGTAATATAGGATATAATGAGTCATCTTAAGGGAAATGTTTTTAAGACAAAGGATTATTGTAAAATTAAGCACATGAGTGAAAGTAAAGTGTGGCACCAGAGGGTCACCTTATGCGTCAATCCAAGTGGTTGTTCTTTTCCTAACCATAAGCAATCTATACATGTGGATACGTGATTAAGGCACAAATCTTACCATTCCCTGATTTACTCAGACTATTTGAAATCTCAATCAGAAGTTAGATATATTACTATCCTTACCATCCAGACAATCATTCAACAGTTTGTTCACAATTACACATTTAAATGCAATGTTACAGAAAAATAAAAGAAGTATTCTAAGATACTGAGTGAAGCCCTTGATCTCATTTCTTACTTCAAACTTGCTTGAAAGTTTGAAAAACTATGGAGAAAACTTAGGGCATTGTTAAGTGGGGCTTAATGAGAAATTCTTTGGGGAACTCAGGAGATCAGAATGCTGATTGAGATATGGAGAAAACAAAGGCTTTAATGATGAAGTCTCAAATATAACTGGATTGACTGCTGGATTATATAGGATAGAGGCCAAAAACGAGAAGATTTAATAAAATAAATGCCATCAAAAGAGAACTGTGGGAGCCCACAGATGTGAGCTCTGTTCTACCTTGACTGAAGGTCAGAGAGTTTGTATGCAGCTCTCCTTGACGGGTGTCCCACAACTCTGGCATCTCCACCACCTTAGGGTCTCCAAGGCAATCCAGGCTTCACAGCTTCACCCAGTGCCCTCTCCGGTCCTCCATGCAAGGACAACTCTGACACACACCTGACCTCAATGGCTTTCATTAGCAGTGGAGGGAGATTTCACAGCTCCTTTCTTCTATCCTACACTCTAAAACCAGAACTTGGCCCCTCATTCAGTTACATTTGCATCAGCTTTCTGTTGTTGATGGGGAAGCTTCATTGCTCAAGCTTCCCTTTAATTCCACCCCCCCCACCCTGCCAAGTTGGAAGCTCAGCTGGGTGAGGTCTTGCCTAGAGGCCACCACACCACACCTTATATACTATTCAGCAGCAGGCTTTTCTTTAAACTTTTTATCTCCTTGAGCAGGGAAATTGGCTCCATTATACTTCCTGGTGCTCAGTGTAATTGAATGAGGGATCCAAGTTCCAGCCCCAACAAACAGCAGAACCTGGCAGCTGTGGCCATGTGGTTTTGGCTTAGAGCAGAGGGTAGAAGAGCTTATGGAACCTCCTTCAGGATTAAAGAAAGGCACTGAGGCCAGGTGCCTTTCTCCTCAAACTGTATGTACATTTTTAAATTTCTCTTTGTCCGATGCTCCTTTCCATTATAGATCTGCATACGAGTGATTACTAATAACCACATCTTAGTCAATATGAGGCTGTCTTGAAATCTCTGTCAATGTCATTAATCTGAAATTCTTCAATTTAGCCTCAGGGAGATTTCTAGGACTAGGGCAAAAAGCAGCTACATTCTTGCCAAAACATCACAAGAATGGTCCCTAAAAAATCTGCTTCAAGTATCCAACTGCTTTTCTAGTCCAAAGTCCAAAAGTCTTCCAAATTCCTCCAAAAACCAGCATGGTCAGGTCTGTCATAGCAATATCTCAGTCCCTCATACAATATCTGTCTTATTCACCATTCTATTGCTGTGGAAAGACACCATGACGAAGACAATTCTTATAAAGGAAGCATTTAATTGGGGCTTTCTTACAGTTTCAGAGGTTAGTCTATCATCATGGCAGGGAACATGGCACTGGAGCAGTAGCCGGGACCTTTAGGTCCTGATCTGCGGGCAGGCAGGGAGAGACACTCAGCCTGGCTTGGGTTTCTGAAGCCCCCAAAGCCACCCTCAGTGAAGTATTTCTCCAAGGCCAAACCTCCTCAACAAGGCCACACCTCCTACTCCTTCAAATTCTTTCAAACAGTTCCACTCCCTGAGACAAATAATCAAATATGTGAGCCCATAGGGGAGGAACATTCTTATTCAATCAACCACTGGTGCTGAGGAAATGGGTGAAACCGTTGAAGAAATCAATACCACTGAAGAGAAGCTTGTGCTATACTAGGATGGTGGGAGAGGTTTTCTGAGGGTAAAACTCCACCTACCTCTCTGAGGCTTCATCTCCTGAAGAACCAACATCATTTGAAGGAAAAAAAAGTTTAATCTGAAGAGGTCCTCCATTCCCTGAAGGAACCTGCCTAGGAATGTGTTTTCCAAAGTCAGCACACAGAAACTAATATACCTGCCATCCAAGGGGTCCGCTCTACATCTCAAGCTGGCATTTGAACATGGCGTTGTCATTCACATGGTGTTGAGCTTGCACACATGGAAGAAGCAAGATTTAATGAGTCATGGAGGCCTGTTCCATAATTTTAGAGAGTACCCATGGCCAGGCAATTGTGGCTGGGTTAGAGCCGATGAGAGGCCATTATCTGAATATGTGGCATTGAAGCCTAGGTTGCAGTGGAGATTCCAGGATCTTAGATCTTCTCAGTGTGCTGAGGAAGACTGCCTACAGGGAGCAGAGCTGGCTCAAGATAGAGGCTGAGTGCACTATAATTTTTTTTCTTCAAGGATTTGTGTGGTTTCTTTGGTTTCTAACAGTATCCTTCTGCAATCTGCTATGATAAGGCAGTTTTGATTTTTTGTAATCACTATTTTTTTAGCTTATGTGTATCTATTTGTGCCTCTAGTCTGTATGTACGCTACCTGTATGCAGGCACCCACAAGAGCCAAAATCTCTGGAACTGGGGTTGCAGGTGGTCATGAGCTGCCTGATGTGAGGGTGCTTGGAATTATGCTGGTCTACCCTGTCATCTTGCAGGATGTATCCAGGCTGTAGCCTGGCCAGACCAGAGTTCTGGTTTGTGTGCAGGGGCAAAGGTCCCTACCCACTTTTCTTCTACTTCTTCTTCTTCTTCTTCTTCTTCTTCTTCTTCTTCTTCTTCTTCNTCTCTCTCTCTCTCTCCACTGTTGTTCAGAAGAGACAGGTCCCTGCCTCCCTCACACTCTATTTTTCCTCTCCTCTCTCTCTCTCTCTCTCCCATTTTCTCTTACCCTTCCCTTTATCTCAAACTCCACACTCAAGTTTATTGCATGGCGTATTCTGTCACCCAGTGTATATATGGTACGTCTGTGTGTGGGTATGGACACATGCATGCAAGTGCCTGAGGAGGCCAGATGCATCAGATACGCTGGGACTGAAGTTACAGGTGGTTGTGAGCTGCCTGTTGTGGGTGCTGAGAATTGAACCCAGAACCACCGCAGGAGCAATAAACACTCTTAGCCTGAGTCTTTTCCCCAGCCTCTGCATCTTGCTTTTAGTTCAGTGAGTTAGTCTGCATCTTTTCATTAAGAAGTTAAGGCCATTTTCAACTGAGGTTGTTCCTGAGTTCAGTTGGTTCTTTAGCATGGTTTTGCCGATTGTCAGGGAGGAAGAAAAGAAGAGCCACAGAGACAACAGTCATCATGTTACAGAGGAAGGGTGGTCCTAAAAGTCTATTCTGTTGAATACAAACTACCGCCAAACAACTAAACAACAGAAGTAGAAACTTGCAAATTCTAAAAGATAAAGGTAAAAATAAAGTACAAACTATGAAATAAAATGAAAAGAAGATGTTACAACTCAGGGTCATTTCTCAGTGGGGCTGAACGTGGTCTCTATCACTTCTCACCTCTTGGATTCAGTATTGGTCTCTGCAGGCCAGAGCAAGGCTCCTGCCAGTCTCATCAATTCACGCAACCACCTTGTGATGCAGGTTTTGAAGTGGGACTCCACCTTCTGCTAGAATTTCCCAGCCTGCTATTTCCCCATTTTCCAGTTAACACTTCCTTATCTGTTGTTTTGGGGATCTTCTTATGTAAATGAGGTTTTCTGTGAGTGAGGCACTGGGAAAGTGTGGGAAGCCTGCCCTCCTGTGCCTACCTCGGTCTCTAGATGGTGTCCTTCTGGCCACAGACAGACCTAGGCAAGATTCCTGGACCAGTATAGCCCCTCATTTCTCAGGTTCCCATGGAGTCAGTAGTCCCCCCAATTGGGAAGGAGATCCTTCTTAGGTTATGCATTCCAGTGTGCCCACAGAAGAATTTCAGCCTTAAGGACCCTGTCACACTTGTGGCTCCATCTGCACAGCCTAAGTGGCTCCATGTTTCCCCACTCAAAGTACCGTCCGCCCTGTCGTGTCTTTGCAGCCTGGCCTGTCTCTCTCCAAATCACTGACCCTGTAGCAAGGAGTCCAGAAAAACAAAACAACTCCCAGGTACCAAACAATGAAAAGTGTGTGCTGAGGTTGGTGACTGGCTGCTGGTTTTATTTATTTTTTTAGCTACTTCTTCACTGAAATCTTGTGCAGGCTTATTTCCTTCCTCTTCATCTCACTCAGTGAAGGACAGAGTCCCTTATTTTAACCTGGCTCCCTTCTTTTGCTTGATCTTACAGATCTGGGTTCTATTCTACCATCTTACCTAGAAGCTACAGTTGCTTTTAGAAACTTCCAAAATGAACTGTCTTAAGTAAACTTCAGTTGTCATCCTTTAAAAAATAATGATACTAAATTAAAAACTACTATGTTACAAAATGATTTTACTATTTATTATTATTTTGTTGTTATTTTATGTCAGAACGAGGGCACATTTGAGCGCTTCATAGTAACTAGTTTGCTGGAATCACACCTGCTAATATTTAAAAGCTATGTGTGAGACTAAAGACCAAGATGGTGGAGCCCATGAGCAGGGGCCATGAAGGGCTACTGTGGAAGCCAAGAGATGTTCTATCCTTTAAGACAAACTCAAGTAAATTAAGAATACGTAACTAAGGACCAGAACTAACAAACTCATTACATCATCTTTAAAAATGAACAGTACACTTTTATCAGCTGCCCTAATTTGTTTTCTACTAGCATTTTATAAAAGACCTATAAAGGAATTATTCCTACTATATTTTGTATGTCAGCCTCCAAAACCAAACCAAACAAACAAAAAACATGTTTTGATTGGTTTAAGCCTCACTACTATTAGGTTTCAACTGTAGTTAACAGTTAACTTTCTTCTCCAATAAGGAATAAGCCAGAGACTGATTATTTTATAGTTTGCAGTGTGAATTTTATATTGCTGTATATTATTGTCATTTACTTCAATATTATAAGTCCAAACACATGTTTTATTTACAATATAAGTCTTTGGAGTACTACTGTGAGTCATTTTTCCATTTTGGAATGGACTTTCATTTTAAATAGAGATTTTTTCTTTTCTTTTATTTTATGTGTATGAGTATTCACCTGAATTGTGTCTGAACACCACTTTTATATCTGATACCCAATACAGGGGTTACAGAAGGTCGTAGGTCGCCGTACGGGTGATGAGAACTGAACCTGGGTGTTCAGCTAGAGCAGTATGTGCTCTCAGCTGCCATTTTGTTTTTCTTAATGTCCAGATGAGGATGCATTACAGTTTGGACACAGCATCCAGGCAGCTGTCCTGTGAGCAGTCTCTGGGATGTGAGGACAAAGGGAGCTAGAGCATACACAGGAAACAACTGTCCAAAGTGACGAGATGCAAAGCAACAAGAGCAGCTTCCCCCTGACTGACTGTCCCTTGCTCTGAGGAAGATGAGGAGAGGCAGAGGAAGAAAGAAGTATGAAGTGGACCTCTGAGTTGCTCTCCCACAGGGAGACCTGGAAAAGACTGCCATGAAATGAAGGGCACAGGGAGTTTGTTTTCTTTTTTAAACCATACAAAATGGCTTAGTCATTGAATAAACATGTTTTAAATGCCATGTGGTTCAGAAAAGAAGATTTTATAAGTTAGGAGGGGAATTTCTCTTCTATCTGCATATTATACAACCATTTTAACGTCTAATACATTTCCCTGATTCAGTTCTCATCTCCATACATAGGGCTCCAAGATTCCAAATGACATTGCACTAGTCATTTGCACCAGTGTCAGCCATTTGTGGAAACAAGGTGAAAGATAAAAGTGATAAAACACAAATCACATCTTAGGGAAGAGATTTGATCCAATAACAGAAAGATAACATAGAACCCCAAACTGAGCAAAGAAGTGATATACACTGCTATGGGATAATGCCCTTGTACACTGTAAAGATTTGTCACTCATATTAGTTTAATAAAATGCAGATTGGCCAGTAGCCAGGCAGGAAGTATAAGTGGGGAAACCAGATTAGGAGAATTCTGGGAAGACGAAAGGCAGAGGTATAGTCACCAGCTAAACACAGAAGAAGCAAGATGAGAATGCCTTACTGAGAAAAGGTACCAAGCACATAGCAAAATATAGATAAGTATTGTGGGTTAATTTAAGTTGTAAGAGCTAGTTAATAATAAGCCTGAAAATAGGCCAAACAGTTCATAATATAGTATAATATAAGCCCTTGTGTGTTTCTTTGGAAGTGACCAAGTGGGACAGAAACTTCTGTCAACAAACGGCATTCAAACGTTTGGCAAGAATTTCTACATATGATGTGGGATTCCCCTCTATATGCTGTGAATGTGTTTTGTTAACGAATAAAGCTACTTTGGGCCTATTGCAGCACAGAATAGGGCAAGGCAGGAATTCTAAGCAGATAGAGGAGGAGAGAGTAGACAGAGTCAAAGGAAGCCATGTGGCCACTGAAGGAGAAAGAAGCCAGCCCCAGACCCTTTCCAATAAACCACAAGCCTCATGGTAAAATGTAAAATAAAAGAAATAGGCTTAAGCTATTGGCCAGCCAGTGTTGTAATTAATAGTCTCTGTGTGGTTATTTCGGGTCTTGGTAGCCAAGAAACAAATGAGCAGTCACCAACACATATAAAGCCTGAGAAAGTATTTTAAAAAAGAATTCTAGACAGACAAGAATAGAATCAGGGCAGCTTCTTGGTAACCATCTTCTCCAGTAGGCTCTGTTTGCTGGCAGTGAGCAGAGGCATGGCTTCTTTTAGAAAGACTTCCTAAATCAGCATTCGTGGCAAAAACATCACAGATCTTTTAAGATGTTCCGCTACCAAACACTTATATGGTGTTTATGAGCAGCTGGTATCAGACTTCTTGGTGGTGGCATGGACCTAGAAACTCCACAGAGTTGTGGCAATAAATGTGGTCCCAGCCAGTACCTCAGTCATGAAGCTAGGCTCTAAAAAACCTAAGGAATGGGGTGAAGCCAGCCACCAAAGTCACAGTTTTAATCCTAGCCATATTGCTTAGCAGATTAAAGAAGCATATGGTCAGAAAAAGAGATATACAGTAAAGATAGATTCAGACAAAAAAAATCAACCTCTTGGGGGCTGAGAGATGGCTCAGAGGTTAAGAGTGCCGACTGTTCTCCCAGAGGTCCTGAGTTCAATTCCCAGAAACCACATGGTGGCTCACAACCATCTA
>LOEQ01001018.1:94686-105755 GCA_001685075.1 Bramus lutescens | reverse complement strand
TCTCTCTCTCTCTCTCTCACACACACACACACACACACACACACACACAATTTTATAGTACCTATATAAAACCCAAGATCCACAAATGAAAACACAAGCCTGGTTCCCTTGATAGGATAACCTCCAGCTAAGTGCATTTTTCTTGAAAGCAACTTTGTTTGCTTTGTCTTTATGGCTGAAAGCCTCCACATACAAATCCCCTTTTGTTTATTCATTCCTCTGTTGACACAGACTTAGGGTGGTTCCCTAATATAGGCACTGTAAACAGAGCTGCAATTAACATTGCTGGGAAAGTGTTTCTCTGATCTATTTACTTGAGTCTTTCAGGTAAGTCCCTAACAGAGAGTCACATCATATGGGAGACCTGGTTTTTATTTTGGAAGACTCTCTCCTCATAATGATTAGCATACTGGCTACACCACTTTACCTTCACACCAGCATGGAATAAGGGTTTTCTTTGTCCACCTCTTCACCTGCACTTGTTATATTTGCTTTCAATGACTGCCAATTTGATCTGAGTCAGAAGAAATGTCCTTAAAGTTTTGGTTTGCATGTCTCTGAGCTGACTGATTTTGAACCTTTTCTCATACATGCATTATTCATCTGTATTTCATTTGAGAACTGTGTTCACATCATTAATCCATTTTTTATTTAATATCACAGTGTTTTGAGCTCTTTGTGTATTCTAGACGCTAGTCATCTATCAGACATCAAATTAGCAAAGAACTTATACTATGTCGATTCCCAAAATGAAATTTTTCTTTTGTTCCACAGAAGCTTTTAACTCCATGGGTCCCATTTGACTTACTGTTGGCGTAATTTTCTAAGTGACTACAATTCTATTGTCTACGCCTATATTTTTAAGTGTTTCCTCAGATGCTTTCAGATCTTCTGGCCTTACATTAATGTCTTTAATCCATTTGGAACTGATTATTGTACAGGGTGAGAGACAGAGATCTTGTTTCATTCTGTACGGGTAGATATCCAATTTCCCCAGCACAATTTGTTAAAGAGGTCATATTTCCTTCAATATCCATATTTGGTATCTTTGCCAAGACTCAGGTAGCTATAACTCCATGGCTCCATACCTGAGTTGTCTAGTCTACTCCATTGATCTACACATCTATTTTTATGTTAATATTTATTGTTTCTGCTACTGTGGCTATGCAGTACAACTTGAAACCAGTATGATGATGCATCCTGACTTGTTCAGGATTGATTTGGTTATCTGGAATCTTTTGTGTTTCATGAGTTTTATTACTTTTTTTCTATTTTTGAAGATTGACATAAGAATTTTGATAAATATTACATTGAATCTGTAGATTGCTTTTGGTAGAATGACCATTTTCACAATATTATTTCTTCCATTCCATGAGCAGGGAGGATATTTCCATTGTCTAGTGTATTGTTCAAATTCTTTTTTATCTGCTTAGGTTTTTCTTTAACACTGGGGAAGGATAAAATGGATGGAAGAACTAGGGCACCGAGAGCTGGATTTTCAGCACAGGATTTGATAATGAAGTAGCGCCTCAGAAATTAGGGCTGTTCTGAGAAACTCTGTGACCCCAAGAGGTGAAGGGAAACTGTCCTGAGAGCCCTGAGCTCAGAGAAGACTTCTGTTGTGCCCTTCGCCTTCCACTCTTACCTACAGCGTCCTCCTCTGCCCCCACAGCACCTGCACTGCTCTCCATCAGAGGATTTCTCACACACAGCATGTTGACATGACCTCCTTTAGCCCGTGTCTCCTTGCTTGCCCAGAGCTCCTAGTTCATCCATACACCTGGCTGTCCTCAAAGCATCTTATGTGTCAATCAAACAATGCTAAGAATGGGGCTAGCTCAGAGCCTTACAAAAGCACAGGTGGAATGAAGTAGCATTTCCCAAACTCATGTGCTCTTGCCTCTAGCTCCCGTTTCTTCTTAATTATGAGAGGCTTAAGCAAAGCTGCCTTTCAATGTCACCACACGCTAAGTCCAGATTGGACTCCATGATCAAACATTTGTTACCGAGAAGAGAACAGTCCATCCAACAACCAGGAGCTTCATCATTAGCATTTTCTTTCCAAACTCCTAAGCAGCAAGGCTTTCTGACCCTTAAGATGGGTGGGTGACTGAAGTTATTTCTGCATGTAGGTCTGCCCTGTGACGACAGAACTCCAACATGAGCATTTGTTTACATTGGTGATTTCTTTGTCGTTATCATAGTGTTGTACATGATTTCTGGGAAATACCACTGATATTATCCCCGGAAACCACTTTAAAGATGCTAGGCTATTCCATTTATAAATGAAATCAGTTGAAAAAGTAGCTTTTCTTTTGAATGAGAGAGGAAGAGAGTGAGCAAGTGAGGAGGGTGTGTGGTGTAAATATAAGACAGACAGACATGTAAACTCTAGTCTCCTCGAAATTCAAGTTCAAACAATAGAAGGTGGAGAATTTCAGGGCCTGCTATTGAAAATGCTTTGCCTTCACTAAAAAAAAAAAATGAGAATTCTGATGAACCAATGCTGTCATCTGCCCTACATCCTCTCTCCTATTGTTCAACACTTAAAGCTGTAATTTGGTTCAAAGAAATCTCCAACTTTGATTCTTTGTCTCACACAGTAAGTATGCAAGAAAATGAAAAAAAAATCTTGAGCTCAGTGAGAAAAGACTAAGGGACCAAAGAAGAATCAGTGACTACATTAGGAGTCTCAGGGCCAGGAACTAAAGCAAGACTCCCTGAAGCAATCCACCCTTCTAGCTTTTGACACTGATCTCAAGTGTCCCAAGAGAATGAATCAGTGCTCTGTGTAGACAGCTGTACAGGAAGTCATGTCTGCCTTTTAGTGCTTGTGGCCGCTATAGATGCCTAAAGGCAGAATAACAACATTTAGCAATAGCAACAATAGCAAGAAATGCTCAGGACTCCAGGTTGGGCATTTAGCTCAGTGGTAGAAGGACAGGTTACTCAGTGAAAGTTCAATTTCACACAGTTCATGAAATTTTTAGCCTAAGTGCGTCCAATATATTTCATGAATGATTCAATGTTCAAATTTCATGAAGCATGCTGTATTTTTTTTTTTCTGGAAACTCAGTAGAAGGGATTTCTAAATTGTGATCTCTCAGGGTGACTTCTCAAGCAATACCAGCATCTTCCACTCACCACCCTAAGCTGACTGCTGGGTGTTCCCACATGTCTATCTCAATAGCCCCATTTGTAAATGAATCCTATCCAGTCTGGTTTTTACCACAAACTACTCTTTCTTTGCCTCACTTGTACAATGAAGTGCTTCATCTAAAACATTGTCGGTATCCCCAGGTAAGACGGGTATAGCTGGGCCAAGTTTCCATTTCCAGAGGCCACATGAATTGAGAATATATCTTTTTCATTAACTAATAAATACTAAAAGTATATCCCAAAATTGCAGGATGAAGTGAGATCGGATCCTAGAAGTCTTCCAATGTAAAAACCTTCTATATAATATATATTAAGGATGATTTTATTGGTTAATAATGATTCCCATGCTTCTAAACTCTTTGGGATTGTCAGCACTCTGGCACCAGAGCCATTAGATCATTGTTCTTTCTTGAATCAAAACAAGTCATATAAGGTCTGGCTTCCTAAACTGTGCATCACAATGCCGTGAGGAGTCATATAACAGAGCACAGAGGTTGTGGAAAACTTGCTCAGAGTAAAGGGGTTTTGAATATTCAATGACCGATAACTAATTAAACACTAAAGCATGTAATTAAGCCCAGATGTTTCTGGAAGCTCCTGTTACACGTAGCTTCACTGCATCCTCATTGCTAAACCTGAAACAAGTGTATATTACACAGAATCTGCTGTCATGTGACTCAACACCAACGGACCTCAAAATACTTCAGCTCAGAGTCAACATCATTGCTTTGCTGTGATTTATAATGGGTCTTTTTGCTGTAATTTCAAAGTTTTTCTATTATGAAACATGATGGTTTAAGTATGGAAAACAAAGACTTTTAATGTTTTCTTACTGTCATTCCTCACCAGGCAAATATCAAATAGGTATATCTTTGAATTGGGATTAATGTTAGACTATTTGATATCGAAAATTGCTGTTTGAGCTGCTAGCTTGAGTTTTATAAAAAAATAGCTATTAAATTAATTTTAACTTGGGATTAGGCAGAATTTCTAACAACTAATGAAATGGTCCTAAGCACAATTCTGATGTTTTATATTACATATTTAGACAGCATGGGATTCTCAACATTGACAATTATCAAATCAAAATACTGATTAATTTTGAAAAACGGTGAAGATATCCAGTGTCCTGCATTATCAAATATTTAGCCAAGGTGCGATTCTTTTTATTTATATTTAATGTATATATGGATGTTTTGACCGAATGCATGTCTGTGTACAACATGCATTCAGTGCTTGTGGAGACTAGGAAGGACATCAAACTCCCTGAGACTGGTGTTACAGAGTCAAGGAACTAGATCAGTGTCCATTGCAAAAGCAGTCACTACTCCTAACCTCTGAGCCCTATCTCTAGACCCCAGGATGCAACTGTTTATGCAAATAAACAAGCACATCTGCTTCATTGGTATACAAATTTTATTACAATATTTTTGTATACATATTTGATGTTTATGAGCATCTGTACATGTGTTATTCACAGGTTCCTGTGGCAAGAATATTATTGACTCAGTTATCTTCTACCTATTTTGATGGTGAGACATTTATATGTATACCAAAGAATTGTTTTAAAATAACTTTCATGCTATATTATCAATAAACGTTTGTGCTGTGTGTCCATTTCTTATTCCTGCATGCCTGAGTCATAAATAATTTCTTGGACAAAAGGCAGTTGTAAATGGAAAAAGTTGAGAGCAAAGTCTTGGGGTCTGGGGTAAGGGGACAGTCATACGGGTGTTCTAGTGTGATGAGTGCTGTGTTAACTGACTGCTCCATTCAACCAGTTTACAACATACAACAGAGAACTGTTGTGGTCTAAGTATTAAATGCCTACCATTGTCATACATTTCATGGTGGTCTCTAGCTGATGGTTCTATTTTTGAAAGTTTTGGAAACAAAAATGTGGAGCTTACTGGAGCAGCTAGGTCTCTGGGAGCATACCTTTGGAGGTTATACCTTGTCTCTAGTCCTTCCCTTGCTCTCTCTTCTTCTTGTCTTTCATGAGATGAAAACCCTCTGCCACACTCTCCTGTCCATGTTGTTCTGTCCAAGGAGACCATGGACTAAACCTGAAACCATGAATCAAAAATATTTTCTCTTCCTTTAAGGGGCTTATGTCAGGTCTTTTATCACAGTAATGATAAATATATAAATGATAAATGTGATATATGAATACTAATTAAATCATAAAATTACCAGTACATTGTTGGCATTTCTGTATCCACTTGACCATGTTAGTCAGAGACCATCAGAACTAGTTTACTGGAGAAGTTTAGAAGATTATGGAGAAGTGGACATTGAAGATCAGGAAGTCATTAAATACTAGAGCAGAACTTGTTGAGTAATTCCAGCAAGAACACAGATGACCAAATGCCAATAGGAATGTAGAGAGTGAAGGACAGTCAATGGAGTTTCAGATAAGATGAAAGCAGCAGGCAAGGAGTGGAACCAGCCCAAAAGAGAGGCCCCTAAAACCAAAGCACTTATATCAAGAGGTCCAAGTACCAGAGATGGAGTTTTATGAACCAATATTTGTGTTGTGTAGAATGTTTATTAAAATTATATTCTCTCTCTCTCTCCCTCTCTCTCTCTCTCTCCCTCCCGTCTCTCTCTCTCTGTGTGTGTGTGTGTGTGTGTGTGTGTTGGGGAAAATGCAACACAGAAGAGAACAACTTATGTTCAGTTTCAGTTCCATCCTTCTACCATGTAGGAACTGGAGATTGAATCAGGCTTGGCAAGTACCTTTACCTGCTGGCCCATCCCACCAACCCTAGGTTTTAGTCTTGCTTTGGTCTACTGCCTGGTTTTTATCTGCAATTCCTATCATTTGGAGTGAAAAAGTTTATTTTGTTTCATAGTATCTTAGGGACATGCAGCTTATTATTATTATTATTTATAAGTCACTCAGCTGATCATCATAAAAGACATTGAATTTGGCCTTTTGAGTAATGTTGGAAATGTTAAGTCTTTGGATACTCTTAGAGACTATCTAAATAGATTGTACATTATGAGATGGCCATTAGCCTTTGGAGATGAGAGGAGGAGAGTTATGGTTTGAATATGAAATGTCCCTAATAGACTCACATATTAACCAATTCATTTCTATCCAGTAGTGCTATTTCGAGAAGTTCTGGAAACTTTAGAGGGCAGAGCTCATTGGAAAAAGCAGGAGATGTTCTCGTGAAGATCCCAACTCTCTTGCTTGCTTTCCCTGCTGTCTGTCCAGCACAAGATGAAACAACCTCTACCACATACAACACCGTGATGTGAGCAAGGCCAACATTTCCTGCGGTTAACTAGCCCCAATCGGGTATTTTGTCATAGTGAGATGAGAAATAACTAGCACAAGAATGGAGAGTACAAGAGAACTTCTGAGTCCCGGCTGTTGTTTTATTTCTTTTCCTATCATCAGAAACTAAATTAATACATAGAAAGTTTTAAAAGAGTTGTTGAAACTTTACCTTTTCATTGGCTTTCATTTGTTCTTATTTTATAGACATTTATTATTCAATGAGTATATACCACATGTATGCCAACTGCCACACACCCCCATATTCCCTGAGGAAAGTAGAAAACACGTTGCTGACTGAGCTCAGTGATTCCTTGGAAGGATGCATCTCATCTTTTTGATGCATTTTAACATCCTGACACAAATGGATGATATGTGATTTTTATAACTGTATCTACAAACACTGAGAAATGATGTTCTTCCTACAGTAACTCCTTTTCTTTCTGTGACTTCAAGGCTATTAATGCTTTCCTTCCCCATAGAGTCACTACTTATATTGCTTAAGAGACCTAAACACCTGGTTCTTTGTATATCAACTGATGTGATGGGTCTACTGCAGTTGAAAACTTGTAGATGCGGGGGGGGGGACGACAAATGTACAAATCCAGCAGGCCATGCTTCCCTAATCCTGAGAAGAGAAGGGAAAGAGGAAAATAAGTACAGCATCTCCCAGCAAACTGATCCTCTGGCAGGATGCTGCCAGAAAAAGCTGTGGAGAAAGGAAAGTATGTGTTTCAAGATATTTCAACAAGATTCAGATGACAGGCATGCCTGGGATATATGAAGAGGAGAGAAACGCTGCAGGCGAGGAAACCAGTTGAGCATTTATGGCAGAGGCTTATTTCTGAGACGAGAAGTCTGACTCAGAGCAGTGTGGGAAGAGGAAGTAAAGGGATAAATATATGCATGCTATCTACCAACTGCTTGGAAGGAAGAACACACTGCTCCAAGAAATTTGCACCATTGAGCCTGCACTCCGTGATAGCTCTTCATGAGAAGAAAGGGGAGTCCAAGCCCCGCCCTCTGCCCACAGGGTCCTTGCCTTCAGCCCTTTCTTCTCACCAGAACACAAGTTGGGAGGAGTCAGGGAGCCTGCATGGATCTGTCAGCGCTGTGGGTTTTAAGGACAAGCAGATGCTGGGTGAATCAGTAGGTAGCCCCTGGCAGGCTGTCTCTACTTTCCTCAACTCCATATGGGAAGAGGCTCTCTCAAGGCTCAGCATTAGTGAGTCTTCCTCTGGGGGTTTTCTTCTCAAGATGTTCTAAGTTGGATCATTATTGTTATATCTAGAGACTTATCTTCATGGTAAGTATTAAAATGTGGAATTTTATATTGCTTGTTTAACTTGTGCTGCTTTTCCTGACCTTCCTCTCCAAGACTGGTGTGGTGGTTTGAAAGAAAATCGCCCCCAAAGAGAGTGGCAGTATTAGGAAGTGTGGCCTTGTGGAGTAGGTGTGGTCTTGTTGGAGGAAGTGTGTCACTGTGGAGGCGGGCTTTGAGGTCTCATATAGGCTCAAGATATCACATAGTGTCTCTGACCATTTCTTGTTGCATGTAAGATGTATGGCTCTCAGGTACTTCTTTAGGATCATGTCTGCTTGCACACCGCTATGTCTCGCCATGATGATAATGAACTGAACCGCAAGTGAGCCACCTCAATTAAATGATTTCCTTTATTAGATTTGCCATGGGCATGGTGTCTCTTTGCAGCAACAGAAACCCCAAGACAACTGGTAAGTTCAGCTACGTCAGTTTTCATTTTCACTGCAGAATTCCCAGAAATCAGAACCACAGCACCCAGTGGAAGCAAAATACTCAGTAACCCAGAGCGAATGAAGGAGCTTGAAGTCAAGCCTCGCCACCTGGCTGCAATCCTAGGGACTGACATGGTGGAAGAAGAGAATGGACTCCTGAAAGTTAGTTGTCCTCTGACCTCTGCCTCTACACAAGCATTCCACAGTGTACCAGCTCACACATGCATATTGACACAGAAACACACACACACACACACACACACACACACAAGCCCAAGCACACAATATACATACATTCATACAAGATAAATAAATGTAATAAAAATTATATTTGCAGTACCACATTCATACATGATATGCTTCACAAAGTCAGTTTAACTTCTTAGGAATATATGGAATTTCACAAACGTGTGAAATGTGGTCATAATGTGGTAAGGTAGGAGGAAGCAATGCTAATTACAGTGTGGTCAGAGAGCTGAGCTGGCCTGCTGGCCTAATAGAGAGCATGCAATGTCATATCCTTCTGCTCCTCCCCTCCACCAGGGGACAGGTGCTGTCCGGCATCTCCAGGCAAAAGGAACTTAATTGCTCCTTATTTCCAACATCCCAGACAAAAATGTCCAGAGTTACCATGAAGGATGTTTATGAGTGGCATTCATAGATGCTCCTTAAGTCATCTGTGTTATAACTCCTTAACTTTGCTTTGGAACATTTATTTGTTCTCCTGGAGAAAGCTGTACCAGAGGGAAATCTAAATCCCCATTCCTAAGTACCAGCAACAACCAGGTGAGGGTAAGGGAGAACCAGAAGAATCTAATAAATAGACATAAATAATTCTCAATCCAAAAAAATAAATGAACTCACTCTACTTAGTAAAATAATACCATGCCCATATATTCTGTCACATAGAGACTCAGAGATGGTGCAGTGGCTTAGAGCACTTGCTGTTTTTGCAGAGGACCCAGGTTCAGTTCCTAGCACTCACATGACATCTTACAACTACTTTTAACTTCAGCTCCAGGGGATCTGACAGCCTCTTCTGACCTCTTTGAACAGTTGTACATAGGTGGCACACGTATTCAAGCACACATACATATAAGATAAATAAACAAATCATTTTGAAGAACTGGAAACTGAGTTAAGACAATAAGAGATGAATGGGCAGCAGCAGGGAGTTAGGATCTTTAAAACGGATCCCTATCTAGGGTGGGGCAAAATGACATATGATAGAGGCACCAAGAACTAGCCTGTTCCTCTACAGCAGAGAAATAAACAAGAGCATATCTTCTGGTTGGGGTGTGTAGTCATGCCAGAGGGATGGAATTAAGCTGTAGGCAGAACCCATTGAAAACCTGTCTTGGGATAACATCTTAGTACAAGAAAGGGTGTGTCCCAGAATCTATCACTTGACACCATGGCTGCTGGGCAGATGAAGCCCCACTTGGCCGTGAAAACAGTTAAAGAGAGAATCCCAGTAAGAGAGAAAGTTCTATTAACAAAAAGGTTGACATCTTGCAGACTTACTGCCACTATAGATAAAAACAAAACCAAAGAACACCTGTGGTCTACAGAGCAGGCTAGCTTTAAAGGAAGTACTGTATCTTGTTGGAGGAGCCGCTTGTTTGTTCACAGCTGCCCGTCTAGCTTAGAACTGAAATAATCACACAGAAACTGTATTAATTAAATCACTGCTTGGCTCATTACCTCTAGCTTCTTATTGGCTAACTCTTACGTATGAATTTAACCCATTTCTATTCATCTGTGTATTGCCACGTGGCAGTGGCTTACTAGCAAAGTTTCGGCTTTTCTGATTCTGGTGGCTCCATGGCGTCTCCCTGACTTTGCCCTTCTTTCTCCCAGCATTCAGCCTAGCTTTCCCTGCCTACCTAAGTTCTGCCTTGCTATAGGCCCAAATCAGTTTCTTTATTCATTAAGCAATAAAAGCAACACAGAGACAAAAGGACCTCCCACATCAGTGTCTCTTGGTGAACTCTCTCAGTGTTGAAGCTCAGAGCTGTTTTGAGAAGGGTCCTATAGTTTGAGCTGATCCTATTTGGGTTGTGGGAAGAGAGGACAGCATATTTTCATTTTAGGACCTCATGGATATTACACCTCACCACCTGAAGAGGAGGCTGCTCAACAATGTCTTGGTTCTGGAGAATAACTCTACCCTTAGAGGTCTATGACATAGGGTTGTGAGCTACAATGCTGTGGGAGGGAGAGAGTAATATTGGCCTCTAGAATTGTCAAGTCATGGAACTTCCCATCATCCCTGAGGCATGACTACTTACAAGTTGAATCCTCCCCTAGATCCTATGACTGAAGATACCAGGATGGAAGGCAGGAGACTCAGCAGCCACTCACTGTCCTATCCTTCCAACATGGAACTCCGTGGTTCTATTGGCCTTAACTGCCTTCAGAGTGGCCTAGGGACTAGCTCTGGCATGATTCCATACTGTGAAACAAAATAAATAAGTACATATGTACATACATACATACATACAAAAGACGCTCCATAATCTCAATCTGGCATAGCTCACATTGTGTGCTAAATCCTTTCACCCTGAAACCTAATTAAGATGAAGTTCAGGTTTGCTTCACCTGCAACTCACTCCTGCTTGATATTTGCTGGGTGTGATGACTCAAAGAATTCAGGGTGTGTCTGTGTAAATGAGTGTACATGCATACATCAGTACAAGTCCCTGGCCAGTACCCAAGGCACCCAGCCTAAGAAGGGGGAGAGAGAAGTTGAGTTTAGCATAGATAACAATCTGCCCCTCCCATTCTTTACTGGTCCCAGCATCTGCCAGAATTGTCTTCTTTTTCTTCTTCTTCTTCTTCTTCTTCTTCTTCTTCTTCTTCTTCTTCT
>LOEQ01001018.1:76305-94016 GCA_001685075.1 Bramus lutescens | reverse complement strand
TCTCCTCATATACTGCTTTCCTGACTATGGCTGCCTAAATGACTAGGTGTTCCAGCTCTTGTAAGTCCTACAGGGAACTGAGTCATACCAACTCTCATAGGGTAAGCATTGTGCTAAGACCTACCAATCACTACCAACAAAGCCACAGTGTTACTACACTACAGAGCCCAGCTGGCAATAAAATCGACATTATGTAACAAGCCAATGCATCAAGATATGTTGTCATTTCCGCTTAATAAGAAGGCCATCAGAAAAGAAAGGAAGGAAGGAAGGAAGGAAGGAAGGAAGGAAGGAAGGAAGGAAGGAAGGAAGGAAGGAAGGAAGGAAGAGAAGAAAAGAGTCATCTTAGCAGACATATAGCAGACATATAGAGATTTGAAATGGGATAAAGAACCCAGAATAAATAAACCCACACATACTCAGCCAACCGATTTTTGAAGAAGTTAACAAAAAATGAATACCAAAGGATGGAGAGTTTCAGTAAATTCTGCTGGGAAAATTGCATATCCACATGGAGAACACTAAATACTATCCCTTACCCCCTACAAAAATTAGCCCCAAACAGACCAAAAACCTAAATCAGACCTGAAATACTGAAAATACCAGAGGAAAACATAAGAAGACCACTTTATAGCTAGCAGAAGCAATGATTTCATTTCAGGGATTTCAAACACAAAGGACAGGAAGACCCAACAAATGGGATTATTTCAAATAGAGGCTTCTGTGCCATCAAGGGAACAATCGGAAGAATGAAGGAACAGCCTGCAGAGCAAGAGGGCACTTGGCCACTGCCAGCTTTCTCAGAAATAGCATCAAAACCCAGCATGGATAATTTACTTCAAGAGCTTAACAAGAAATAATGGGATTAAAAATGGTCAAATGGTCAAATAGACACTTCTTAAAAATATGGGTAAATGGCCGACAAACATATTCAAAAAATACTAAAAATATCTTTTGCCATCAGGGAAATGAAAATCGAAATCATAATGAGATATCATTGCATGTCAACTGTTATTTATCAACAAGAAACAACAATTCAAAGTGAAAGGGATAGACAGAAAGGAAAGGTAGGGAACATGGAGAGAACAGATTCAATATACAACTTATGGGGCTGGAGAGATGGCTCAGAGGTTAAGAGCACTGCCTGCTCTCCAGAGGTCCTGAGTTCAATTCCCAGCAACCACATGGTGGCTCACAACCATCTATAATGAGGTCTGGTGCCCTCTTCTGGTCCGGAGGCATACATGCAGACAGAACACTGTATACATAATAAATAAATAAATAGAAAAATAGAAAAAAATACAACTTATTACAGTATGAAATTTTAAAACTCAATCAACCAACAAGAAAATAATAAATACTTCTGAGGGCACGGAAGAACACTTACATACTGTTGATGGGTTTGTAAATCTGCACTGACTTCAGAGATACTGACATGGAGGTTTTTTAAAAACTAATAATTGAAGTCCCATATCATCCAGCTCTACCACTGCTAGAAACACGTACCAAAGAAAATAAAATGGGCATATTAGAGATACCTGTATGTCCATGCTTGCCAAACACTAATCAAATCAGATAAGAAATAGACTGTGGCTATGGGACTTTCCAAATAGATATATAAAATTATTATAGATGCAGTATGTATGAGGAAGAAATCCAGTAATTTGCAGAAAAAATGGATGTGCAGGACAGAGTCACTTTAAGGGAAATAAATCAGAAACAGAAAAGGTGAGAGAGTTGTAACGGGGAAGGACAGACAAGAGAAGAGAGGAGAGTAGGAAGGTAGACGGACACGATCAGTGCATAATGTATGCATGCCCAGAAAGTCATTGAAGCCATTAACGTCAGCCATCCACATGTTAATAATTAGAGCAAATACAGGAAACGATTGGAAAGGGCCAAGTTGATAGAACGCAGTGGCTGTGACACCAGGCAGGATCTAGCCTAATAGCTCTGAAACAACAGTGCAGGGCAGAAGCAATCTGCTTTTGGAATTCGGATGGAAGGTGGGGCAATGTAGCCTCAGCATTAAAAGTAACAACATTCACAAGAGTAAAGTCAAAGAAAGCAAAAAAAAAAATTAAGTTCTGAAGCGCCAACAATTTGAGGGTCTAAGAGTACATCTCCCACATAGCCTTGAGTAACAGATGAAGGTTAAAGCCAGCCTTTGCCCAGCCCAGCCCACCTCCCATTCTAATGACAAAAGGCTCAGGAGGCGTGGCCTCCAAAAATGAAGTGACCACAAACCCAATGAGTATGGAAGCAGAGAGGGGTAGATGAAGGGTTGATATCCTCAGGGAGGATGAGTTACAATCACCGATGTTCACTTTTCAATACTGTCTGTTCAGTAGCTGGGTGGTCTTTTGTTTGTCTGTTTGTTTTTTTTTTGTTGTTGTTGTTTTGTTTTTACTCTTTGCTCTGGGGTCCTGCCACCCAGCTCCCAAATAAATACACGGAGACTTATTCTTACTTATGAATGCCCAGCCTTAGCTTGGTTTGTTTCTTGTCAGCTTTTCTTAAATACTCCTGTCTACCTTTAGCCTTTGGGCTTTTACCTTTCTCTATTCTACATACCTCTTTCCTTCTTACTCCATGGATGGTTGTGTGGCTTGGTGGCTGGCCCCTGGTGACCTCCTCTCCTTCTCCTTTTCTCTCCTCCTTCTTCTCGTTCTCTTCTATTTATTCTTTCTTCCCATCAGCCTTGCCTATTTCTCTCTCCTGCCCAGCTATTGGCCATTCAGCTCTTTATTAAACTGCCAATCAGGTGTTTTAGACAGGCAAAATAACACAGCTTTATAGAGTTAAACAAATGCAACATAAGAACGCAACACATCTTTGCACCATTAAACAAATATCCCACAGCATAAACAAATGTAAAACATCTTAAACTAATATTTCACAATAGTTTGTCCTTATCTTACTTGTAGGCATGACACTGGGATAAGCCATCAGAGATCACTGGGGAACAATAGCTACCTCAGAAGAGGCTTAAGGAAACTCCCAAACCAACCCCAGACAACAAATCAGCATTTAAAAAATACACACCACTCTTTCTATATGAGCTGGCCACAGAGATACTTTGCAGTCATGAGCTGAAGGTGTCAAGTAATACCTGATGACCCCAACCAGGAGCCAGGTCACCTGTCTGAGCTACTCTGGCCTCATTCTCTTCCTATATAGCCTGCATGGGCAACAAGATGCCAGACCCAGCTGGCACAATGTGACAGGATAGACAACCATGGGACATGTGAAGAAATACTCAAGCTGACTTGTACTGTCACAGGTCCAGACAGGAAGATGCCACAACTGAGAGGAAAATAAGTTCTGCCATGGTGAGCTCAGAAGAGCCTAAAGTTCGCCTATATCACATCCCACTTCAGTTAAAAACAGCCTTGGCCTGGGCCCTATTTATCCACATTGCTCTAGGGGCCTGAGCACTTGGCAGACAGAACTTAGCTTTTAGCAGGGTCTTTGCCTCCCATCCTAAGGTGGTGTGCACAGCCATGCCATGAAAGGACCTCCTCACGATCTGACCTATGACAACCTTTCTGTCACTGGGCAGAGATGGAAGTAGTTGCAGGCTCTGGACTCAACAGAGTCTGTAGATAAATCCATCTAGCCAGGAATCCCAGGTCAGATCCTTCCAAGGGGCTGACAAAGAGAAACAGAGTTAGCAAAATAAAAGACAGCGAGAGAATGGAACTCGAAGGGGTTAGGATCTTCTGTTTGGGGGCAGCAGGAATCTTGCCAGCAATTTGATGGCTTCTGCCTTCACTGCACCCCACCTCATTCTGAGATCATTTGTCCTTCATCAGCAGGTCAACAGAGCCTGCCATTTCAATGCTCAATGGCACATCTCAGCTTCATCTCAACTGAGCCGCTTGCAGAACTTAGCAGAGCCAAACACTGCCTCACTCCTGAAAAACCGCTTCCCATCTGTTTTCTTCTGTCTGGCCACTTCTTTTCTTGTCTCCTAATTTCTAATGTCTAATTTCTCAAAACTGGCATTTCTGAGGGGTGCTTCTGTTAGGCTCTTCTGTCTTTGCTCAGTTCTGGGGGTTCATTCTGTTTCACAGTTTGAAACACGATGCCATGTGCCCACTTCGAAATCCCTAACATCAGGCCAGACTTCTCCCTGAATGCTTAGCTTCTTTCTACTCAGCTTCTCTACCCAAGTGTGTAGCCTGCCTCTTCTATTGATGACTGACCAGAACATACCTCCTAACATACCTGACTAGGGTGGACCTGCTTACTACAAAACTTAATTATCCTTGATTCTGCATTAGCTCTCACCTCCCAATCCAACCCAATGAAAATCACCCCAAATATGCCTGAGATCTGCCAATTCTCATCACCTCCGCTGCCACCACGCCTGTGCTGGCCATTACAATGGTCCTGAGGTGGTCTGAATTGCTAAGAGCCGCCATTGTCCCCTACATATAAATACTAGGTCCTTAGTGGGTGGAACTGTTTTGGGAAGGGTTAGAAGGGGTGGTGGTCATTCTGGAGGAGGTGTGCCACCAGGGGTGCATTTTTAGGTTTAAAAAGCCCATGACAGGCCCAGTCTCAGTCAGTCTCTGCCATGTGCTTATGGATCAGGTGAAAGCTCTCAGCTATAGCTACATTCCAGCCTCACACCTGCCTGCTTGCTGCCTCTCTCTCCTTTGTATTGGTCACGGACTAACCCTCTGAAATGGTAAGCAAGCACCCAATCAAACGCCTCCTTTTATACATTGCCTTGGTCCTGATGGCTCTTCACAGCAATGGAACGGTAACTAAAACAATCTCCAAGCTGCACTCAGTCTTGCCTTGGCCCTTGTCAGACTGTTCTCGATGCTGGAGTCAGTGCTGCTGTGCAAGTCAAGCCCAAGTCCGCACAAGGACTCACCCCTGCCATGAGCCATGGAAACTAAACCATCACTTCTTCAGCCTCTCCTACTCAGAGTCCTGGTCCCAGCAGCAGCTCTGCCTTCCTGCTCCTCCTCAAACATGCCAGACTTGCCTCCTTCCTCAGGGCATTGGAACTTGCAGCTCCCCTGCTTGGAATCCTCATCCCTCTAAAGCTATGTTCAAATGCGATTTTTTGACATTATCATATTTAAAAAATTGCCCCAATACCTCATCTCTTTTTTCTACTTTATTTTCTCTATAGCAAATGTCTTTTAATATGCTGCATAATTCACTTACTAAGTCATTGCATTATTATATCCCACACCCTTTTCTTTATAAGAAAGAACGGCCTATAAAGCTTGTGTTAATAATGAAGGATTTCTTTTGTATTTGTCCTCACTGCCAGATTCCTACTGCTCAGACTCGCTTGTACTAAATATTTCCATATGAAAGCCCTGGATACACAGATGGGTGAAGTATGAGGCAGATGGATGGATAAATGATGGATGGACAAAATGAGGGATGGATTGACAATGTGGATAGAAACTTAGAGTGGATGGCAGGCTTTATAGTTCAGTTTTAAGACCCTTTACAGTCCCAGAAAGGGAAAATGTCACAGAAATCATATGAAATAAAATTCATCATTAAAGATATATAGCTTTAATGTCTTCTCTGCCTGGCAAATAGCAATGGTAGAGTTTAACATAAAAATAGATGGTACTTCCACAGGCTCCTTAAGATTAAGTAGTTTCAGCTTTGCCTCAATTATCCACAATTCACAAGAAGCCAACTAGGGAGATATTTGTGATTCTAAGAGTCTAACTGGGCAGCCCATAGTCCTAATGCCAGAGCACGGGGCTAGGAGTTGGCAGACTCTAGATTTCATTGTGATGCTACCATGTGACAGACGGTGCGATAGGCTGTTTGCTCACATCACCTCCTTAGATGCTCAGGGCCCTGAGAAGCTGACCTCACACCCTTTACAAGTGGAAGAACTGAAGTCCAGAGGTTAAGTTGCTGGCACAAGTTCTCCAATGCATGGTAAAGTCTGCATTCAGACTATGCTTATGTGAACCAAAATACGTATTTTATATATCATGAATTGACCTGGTTTTTGAGACACAGTAAACCGTTGACTGTCACAGTCCACATCTGTCTTTTAAGGCGTTTATCTGGCTCAGTTTCCCTCCACAAGCCCTGCAGACTGGCACAAGAGTGGTAAGACTGGGCCAGCTACAGCCCAGGCTTTGTTAGGAGTTAAGGCTGAAGTGTTCATGGAATAAAAACGGTAGGCTAACGTGTGTCACCTTACAGTGACACTCTCACACACACCCCACACTCACACACACCCCACACACTCTCACACACACCCCACACTCACACATACCCCACACACTCATACACTCCCCACACACTCACATACCCCCCACACTCACACACACCCCACACACTCTCATCCCCACAGTCACACCCCACACACACTCTCACCCCCCACTGTCACACACACCCCACACACTCACACACACCCCACACAGTCATACCCCACACTCACACCCCACACACATTCACCCCCCACACTGTCACACACACCCCACACTCACACACACCCCACACTCTTACACACACACCCCACACACCCCATACTCACACCCCCCCACACTCACACCCACCCCACACTCTCACACACACCCCACACACCCCATACTCTCACACACACCCCACACTCACACCCCCCACACTCACACACACCCCACACTCACACAAACACCCCAAACTCACACACACCCCACACTCTCACACACACCCACACACTCATAGTCTTTCACATACATTTTCACATACACATGCATCCACAAACATATTAAAGCACGCACATACACACATATTCACTCGCACACATTCCTGGGTATACCAAAAGAAACTAATTAAGAATGTTTAAAATTACTGCACTTTTACTTTTGCGTGAGTCCCCACAGGTTGAGAGTGCTAAAGACACGCTGAAAAGTGCCTCCAGCCTGAGAGATGTCACTTGAGAAAAGTCGGTTCCACTCCATCAGCCGTGCACCAGCTCCGCTCCTCGTTCTTGTGCCTTCCTCCCAGTCGCAGCAATTCACTGCAGCGGCCCCCACCCCGACTTGTCCTACAGAAACCTGACCCATAACACTCCAGTGAATGTCATCAGACACACAAGCCTGGTTATCGGTCCAGGTGTGAAGCTGCCGCTTTGCCGGAGGACGACAAGTTTTTCATCAGGACTGAGGGTGAGTCAGTGAACTGGTGCTTCCCCCATCACTGAAGAGTAATTACTCGCATTTGCTTTTCCTCTCACCAAATCTGCGTTCTGATTAGTCATTTCAACCATCTCACTTAGGTCCCACGCAGGTTAGCATAAAAAGGCCGAGGCAACCATTGGAATGTTGCCCAGCTATGGGTCTGCATCTCTATCCTGGGCCAACCGACCAAGTCAACCACCTCACATTCATTCCAACCCAAGGAAGGGGATGAGATAAATACTTCAGACTGCACTCTCCACCTGAGCTGTACGTGTAGAAATTAAGAAAACCCAGGAACAAACACCAAGAGTCAGTGATTTCAGCATTTGGGTCTACCAGTAAGACAAGATTAGTGGGGTGTAGATGAAATACATCTATACATGGGGGAACGTCTTATCATAGAAAAGGATATTTCAAAAATGATTGATTTATTTGCTTGTGTGTGTGTGTGTGTATGCGTGTCTGTATGTGTATGTGTGTGTGTTTAGAGGTCAGAAGATCCCCCTGGGACTAGAGGTAATGATATTGCCAACAGCTAAATAACTGGGTTAGACACTCTAAATAAGTATGTAATTTATTCTAGAAAGAAAATATTTTCCAGAAACATATTAAGGGGAATTAACTCAGTTAAGACAAAGGAGTGGGCTTTCCAACCTTTTGTCTAAGTTCTTCTCAGCTCACTTAAGGAAGAATGGCTGTTTATCCCGTACACATACTCCGTGAGCCAGTAAGAGGAAAAGTCAGCTGAGCTTCAGGGAGTGTGAAGGAGAGGATTGTAAGCATAATTTGCAAAACAAAGCATAGCAAATAACTGAAATTATGCCAAATAGTGAAGGAAAACTATTGCCCTTCTAGCCCCTGATATTTCCCGCAACCTTGCCTTCCCAGGCCTTCCCACGTTCCTTATCAATATCCCATAGCCTTGTCTGCCAACAAGTCTCATGACTTGACGTTACCAGGAATTGGTGAAGCACGGAAACCTAGTTCTGAAGCAGTTCAGTGTAAGAGCTGACACGTCCGTGTTCATATTGAGGGTACCCTCCTCAATGGCTAAATTCCACGTCTGGGACAAGGGCACCTCAAAATTATCAAAATGTCCCCTTAATTGAGCTCCTTCCATTCCTAACTTTTCAAAATCTGTATAACTTAAAAAATTTAGGTGAGGGAGGGTCCCCTTTCTTTCATGGGAACTAAGAAAGGCTCTCTGCAAAGGCTTACAAATTCTCCTTTAAGTCCAACACAAGGGTCACACAAATGAGGAAGGCCATCAGTTAGAGTCTCCAGAATTTTGTGCAATTTCTGCGCGAATGGGACCAGCAGGAAGTTGTGAAAGACAATTGCAGGTTTGGAAAATAGTATGAGGATGTAGGAAAGAGAAACTAGTGGGGTGGTAAAAATCAAGATGGGGGCACAGTGCTTCAAAAAGACTGTAAGAGTCCGTAGGGATGGAAGAGGCCAAGAAAACGATGCCTTCCAGACAAAAGACGGATGCACGTATGACCTCACAGAGCCTTCCAGGATCCAGGCCACATAGGGTCTCAGTGTTGAGAGGGGAAGTGGACATGAGCTCCCATTTGTAACCCAGAAGCTATCTCCAATTGACAACAGTTCGTGAGGAAAATTACTTTTCTCCAATAGCATATTACTACTTACACAAACTCTTCATGGGAAAGCCCCATGCCCAGCAGTGGATGGTCAGCACAAAACAAACTTAATGATACTTTTGGATAATTATTTTTTAGTCTCATAACACTTTGCTTGGATTTTTTTTGTAACTTACTAGTCCTTTGCTTGTACCTTTTTTTTTTAAAAGAAAAGGAAAGCCCTAATTTGCATTATTTAGAAAATAGCCTACAGTAAGTATACAGGGTAGACTGTGGATGGCCTCTAAGTAGAGCCACAAATAATAATTAGTCATTTCAAGGATAGTTTGGCTTAATTGGGTTTATCTTGTCAACCTTCTATTAGAATTTCAGTCTCGAGTCTGATAAATTTCGTCCTAGTCTTTTTAACCTTATTATGCCTAGACATTAATGTATTGTAAGAAAAAACTAATTAAAACTACATGTGCAGATCTAATCTACATGGGAAGCAGAAAAAGTCAAGATCTTCTGAGTAAACTGGGAGCATGGGGACCTTGGGAGAGGGTTGAAGGGGAGGGGAGAGGCAGGGAGGGGAGCAGAGAAAAACATAGAGCTCAGTAAAAATCAATAAAAAGAAAACTACATGTGCACATTGAAAAAGAAAGGAAGGGAGAAAAAGAAAGATAGTCAGAGAGAGATAGAGGAAGAGAGAATGAAAGAGAGAGAGAAGCAGGGGAGAGAGGAAGAAAAGACGGAGGCTGAGGTAAAATCAATGCTCTTGACTGTTTTCCCATGGTCGGGCTAATTCTCTGACTGTACCACCCCCATCTGAGGACCTGTCAGCAGGCTGCTACTTCTCTGAAACAATTCCATTCACTCGCCCCACCCTATTTTGCCTGTCACCACTGGAAAACATAATTATCAACCAAAGGCAAACCCAGCAAGATGTTTCATAATTAGCATCGCCTAGATTATATCAACTTTCAGCGCATTTCTCCGAAGAAAGTTTAAGCTTGTCCTTGGCTTCGCCATCTTAGATGTGTCAAGAAATAGAGTCCTGAGCTCATGAGACAGTAGCAGCAAGAGTCTTAATCTCCTCTCATTGTCCCTTTCTTTTGGGGAGGGGGGACCTAGAATCTCTTTTGGTGCATGACTGCTGGAAACTAAAATTCTAAGCACTCCTGAGGCACTCTGTCTGGGATTGAGCTGTAACTGGTAAATCCTATAAATGGATCAAGGGAATCATTCTGACCCTGAAGTCCATTACTGTGATGATGCTGCTGACTTCCACTCTTCCCATCCCTCCACTCCTGTCCAATCCACCATCCAGAGCAGTTACCACTGGGAGTGTCCTAAACATTCCAAGACCACTGGCAGGAAATCAGTTTTCACCAAGGCTGACCCTTTACTTGCATCTGAATTTCCCCCAAGAGTAAAATGTTGATTATATAATGACAGGGACACCCCATTGTGATATACGAGTCAAAACTTTATACAAATGGATTTTCTAGCCAGCAAGAATCTAATTATAGGGGGTATAAAAAGTCCCATTTCTGCACAGGCAGCGTCAGAAAGAACATCTGGGCCCAGTTTGTATCAATGTGAACCAAACTTGTTCTGGCAGGGAAAAGTCTCACAAAGATAAGCAGAGGTGAGAGTGTCAGGCTGACCCTCGGAGCTGGAGAGGAATAGATCAAAATCACCGAGGGAGAAGAGATAGCCAGGCTCAACCTGTGGAGCTCAGTTGTGGACTGCAGAGTCACAGTGTAGACTCTAACCTCCGAGAATGAAAATGTCCTACATCATCAGCCTCTGCCACACGGCTGACAGAATAAAGCTCTCTTCACCCCTTGGCATGTACCAGGCTCTGGACCTTAAACCTGCTGAGCTCTTGCCCTACCCTCATGGTGCCCTTACTCCCGGCTAAGAGCTGAGAAGTCATTCAGTCTTCTCAGAAAATTAACACTGCTTCACTTACATAACTTTACTGGCCATTATTCAGGACATATTCTGTAGTTGAATAATATCTTAGCTGACTGTAGTTCACTGTAATTCAATGCAGAGGTAGCAAACAGGAAAATATG
This sequence comes from Bramus lutescens, assembly GCA_001685075.1. Lineage (NCBI taxonomy): Eukaryota > Metazoa > Chordata > Mammalia > Rodentia > Cricetidae > Bramus > Bramus lutescens. Next base: position 83,186 of record LOEQ01001018.1, on the reverse strand, counting down.
TTTATTTCAACAGTATCAGATATCAAAGATGAACTGTTCCTCGGGAGTCAACACAGACAATAGTCTGGCAGCCTCTGGTTTGTTATGTACAAAATGCTACACTCAAGTCAATTATTTGACTTAACCAAGCATGGAAATACTCCTCTGTGGGGCAGCTCGGCATAGTGACCTTACTTTTAAATACAATTGATTTACTATTTTGAGGTGCCAGACCTTGTAGATTTTACCTGAATTGGGAGTAGGTTGTTTTTTAATTCTTATAACTATTTTTCAGCTCTGTCTGCGATAAGGCTAAGTGACTGGAAATAGTAGGACTTTTGGAGAAAGTGCTGCTTTATGATTTGTTGGCACTGGTACCAGTAATTCCCCCCTACCCAGGAAGATTTTCCAAAGTGGTCTAGCCCATGACTGATGGATTAGGGGCTTTCTGGTATGACTTAGGATGGGCAACCTCCCTAGCCTTGACTGAGTGCCAAGCTCATTTCTCATTCCCCTCTGATGTTGCTATCACTAAATGATTAAAATTAACTAATATATGATGAGAAGAAATTGATTTCTCACAGGCCCAGAGATAGGAAAGTCTGGGAGCACAGCATGGGAAGTTGCTCCAGAGGACTCTTACTCCTCTGACTTCTGGGTCTTCTTCAGTATTCCATGGCCAGGGTTATACCAGCCACTGACTTAAAGATTTTATCTGATATTTTTAGTTGTGTCAAAACAAAGGTAAATCTAGCTATGCTACTTATCAGCAGTAGTCAGAGAGTGCTTTAAAATTCAGCCCATTTTCATTCAATACTAATACTGCATAGCAAAAAAAAAAAGACTCTTTATCCATTTCCAAAGAATGGTCCTTAAACTGCCTATCTCAGAATCTTTTGTCAAAACCTGGATTTGTAGGAAAAAAAAGCAAACTTACATATCCAGCTTCCAAACTATAAAAAGGTTTGCCACTGAATTGACAATAAGTTAACAAAAGACAGAGGAATCATCTTCTGTGAGCCTTGAAGTCCCTGGAGTAGACAACAGACCAAAAAATAAAAATAAAATCATGGATATAGTCAGTTCAGCTTTCTAGAAGCCACAGCTCTCTGTTCCTTCATGAACCATTGTGGCTGTAGCTACCACATTAGCTTTTATTGCCACAGGCATTCACAGTGGTGAGATAAAGTGAAGGTCCTAGCAGCTTCCATACAGAAGATTCCCTGGACAGCAAGCATCAAAGGCCAAAGCTAAACCAGACAGGAAACTGGCAAGAGATGTTTTTCCTCAGTTCTCTATTTAAGCTCTCAACAACAGCAGCCATGATCCCTGCTAAGGAATCCTCAGCAACGGGAGCAATGAACTACTATCATCTTATTCTCCAATCTTAGGAGGCATTTGGAATGAGCTCTCCACAGTCCTGTGTTTTCTGAAGAGAACAGTCTAAAAACAGGAAGCATGAACAGACATCTTTACACTAAGGTGACCAGAGGATCATCAAGCTCTTCTACTAAAGCTAAGTTGTTCAGATCTTTTCTGGGACTTGGTTTTCTGCCTCACATTTTGCTCATTTTGAAGTTAATAAAAGGTTCTCACTGCCTGAGAGACAGTGATGGAAGCGCTTGTCCATGCTTGATCTAATAGATGAAAGAGCAAATCAAAACGTATCTCACGTCCTCAATCATTGCTCGTTCTCTGTTTAAACCTACTTTTCACCAACACCTGAACACTCTTTATTAGCACTAGGGACCAAAGGAATGGAAACTGGAAGAGGGTGGACACTACACACTTTAGACAAAGGGACCAGTGGCCCTTGAGCTGGAACTGACCTCAAAGCCTCCTCTCTGAGGACTAGATTTCTTGGATCCAGAAGGCACAGTGCAAGCTTCCAAAGAAGGGAAGCAATCAGCTATGATGCCATGGATCACAACAACAACCAGCAGGGTACAATAACTCTTACGGCACAGTATTGGCACACACACCTTGGTAGTAATAGATAGCTCTTTAATTGGACTTAAGACCTGCTCAACAAGAGGGACACAATGCTGGAAATGTTACTGGAAACATAGCCAACCACCCAGAGCTAATGAAGTCAGGGACCGTGAAGGAGAAGCTACAACAGCCACTTTATTAAATCAGCATGGTCCCTAACTGCATTCTAAAATATGTGTCCTTCTGCCCACAGACATGTGCTGTCCTCATTCCCTCACCCCCCTCCCCCGCATCAAGGCAACTTCTGTTTGCAACAGAAGGAGACCACTGAAGAAAACCACAACCAATGAGATGCAGGGTTGTGGAGCCCAGTCTCGATGGATAATGTCTACAAAACAACTCCTGCACCTCAGGCTCAGAAGAGGGTATGGAAAGATTGTAAGAGCCAGAGGAACAGGGAGTTAGCTGTCAGATTGGATCTTCTGGAAGGTGTAGCCTGAAGCTACACCCATCAAGTTTCAACAACTTGGCTGCCTAAGCACTAGCTGAGCAATGGTGACAACAAAGGCATGGTGTTGTGAACTGAGAAAGGCTCAGGAAGCCTCAGCCCCACACAAGGAATGCTGAGGGTGGAGAAAGCCTTCCCCAGAGAACAAACCAACTGATTGTCCAAACCAAATGGTCGGCCCTGAAATTATATTCCTACAGGTAACTCTACACAGAATTGCCAAGTTGTATTTATATATTTAGAAACACACATAGGTAACAACAGTTAAAGCAAAGAAGACACCATGAAATTGAAAGAGAGCGAGGTGGGGGTTATTTGTTTGAAGGATCTCAAGGGAGAAATTGTGTAATTATATTATAATCTCAAAAAAGAAAAGAAAAATTATAGATAGAGAAACAAAGCCAGATGAGCGACACAGGCTTCTTAGGACAGGGTGAACATCTGGCTTTATTTCAAATGAAATTCAAAGTCATGGGGTCTAAGAAGGAGAACGGGTGTGTTTTATTTGCACTACTTGTTTGTTTGTCTGTTTGCACATTCTGTCTGGATGCTTTGTGGTCTTTTCATGAAGTCAGTAGTGAAAGTGTCATTTAAATTGATCTGTAGACCAGTTTGGTCTGCAAAAGAGTGTGTTGCCACCTTTGTGAAATACAGAAATTGAAAGGAAATGTATGGGAAGAATCTAAATATTTTTAAGTTTTAAGTTAAAGAAAAATTTAAGCAGAATGTTCCTTTTATTTTTAATTTTTACAAAGCAAGAATAGGCTACAAGAACATGAGGAACAAAATCCAAACGGCCTTTTACAGATATTCTGAGATCCACTGTAGTGATTCAGGCAAAGAGTGACGGATGTTTAACCAAAAGAGGTGGATCAGGCCCAAAAAAGACAGTTATGTTACTATCCCGGGATCCCAGGACACTGAGAAAGAGATCTGGGCAATCAAGATAAAGAGGCAGGTGTACCCAGGAATGCCTGGAATGCCTGTGCCCACACTGGATGTGAACTTAGCCATACCCTGGAAAGTGACAAGTAATGAGAGAATTTAGTGTTTAAGAAGAATAGTATACAAGCCGCGTGGTTGTGGCACATGCCTTTAATCCCAGCACTTGGGAGGCAGAAGCAGGAGGATCAAGGCCAGCCTGGTCTATAGGAGCTAGTTCCAGGACAGGCTCCAAAGCTACAGAGAAACCCTGTCTCAAAAAACCAAAGAAGAAGAAGGAAGAGGAGGAGGAGGAGGAAGAAGAGGAAGAAGAAGATTATTATTATTATTAATAATAATATACAACAGTATACTATTGAGTTCCAGCACTGGAAAGAGACAACCTTGGGATTAAATTCTCATTTCACCACTGTATGATCTTGGAAATCTTACTCTTCTCTAGGTTTCAGATTACTTTAAAGTGAGGACCCCGTCTCTACCTTCTAAGGTGTTTATTACAGTGATAGCTCGTGTCTCTTTCTGTGAAGAGCTTCATAGCAACATGGGCACACAACCACCCAGTCCTGAAGCAAACGGGGTAGACAAAGCCTGACCCTACACATCACTTCATTATCTTACCATAGTGACCATCAGAAACAGGGACAGACAAGACTGCGTTTCTGAGGAGGAAATAAGGACTAACGTCTTTAGGAAGTCTCCCTCTTGTGCTGCAGGTGAATTCAGTATTGGCTCAACCATCTGCTTCTCCTCAGTGAGAACAGCTCATCCAAGAAGTCATGGACACAGTAGAGGGAAAACGGCCACCCTGCTTTTGGGCAGCTTGTCCATATGCAGGGCACACCAAAATGGAGCTCAGAATTCAACACTAGGTTGATTAAGAAACTGGGTAAGTCTAACTTCCATGGTACCTGCTTAAAGGTAAGACACCACCTGGCCTCTAACCCTATTCCTCCATCTGTCCTCAGCATCTTATTTGCCACCATCCTGACTTCCTTTATCTCCAAGTGGATGTGGTCATTTGTTGATAACCCTTTTTCTTCTCCACTACTGGTTTTAATATTTAAATATTTATTACTTATTACATTAAAGTACACAGAAAATAAAAATGCCTGAGTGTACTACATACCAAATCTCTCCTCTTCTTCTTTTGGCTTCTTATCTGCCTTTAACATATCTCTACAATCATTAGTATTATGCCTAGTTTGTAAACAGAGAATAAAAATCAAATAAATGGGAGAAAAACTCCTAGTGCTGAAGAAAGGTATTCAAATTAAAAGGACATATCAAGAGAAATTAAAGGGGAATGAAGCTGGGGAATTCATACATACATACATACATACAAACACACACACACACACACACACACACACACACACACATCCATAGCTACAAAATCAAAGTGGCATGTGCCATTTTAGTCTGTTTTCATTCAAAATTAAAATGTAAGGTCTACTGGCTGTAAGAAATGTCTTCTGAATTATGAAAACTTAGTTATAATTTGGGGGCCCTTGCCTAAATGTGTGGGAGCAGAAATGTTTCTGCTTTGCAAGGTTCTCAGACTTAATTAATACTTGTATAGATTTTATAGCATTTTTAATCAGAAAACCAAAAATTCAAAATACAGTGACATTTGAAATTTTTTGGCCATTGTGTGTGTACTTTAAATTTTTAGGATTTTGAACCAGGCATGGTGGCACATGCCTATAATCTCAGCATAAAAGGGACTGAGATAGAGAAGTTCATGAATGAGAGATCACCCTAGGCTAGATAGTGAGATTCTGACTCAGACAATGAAAAGACTTCAGATTTTGCATTTACAGATTAGGAAATGTTCTGCCTATAATCTCAATATTATAATATTTTAATTGATTTTTTAACTTTAGAGGGATATTTAAGGTACTAATATGTTTTTTAAAGGAATCTGAAATTGTAAAAACTTACTTATAAACTTTGGATTTGATTTTCTATCTAGTTGAAATCAAATTAAATGTAATACTCGTTTCAGAAAACGTATTTTCTGATAGACTCTGGGGCAGATATAGACAACTTTTATATAGAAGGAACAGTGTCAGTTTGGCAACTGATTGCTGATTCAAATTAGAAGTGGACCAATTATACTTTCAAGTCACCAAGAATGAGCAGGAAACTTCTCACACAGGTTACTACTACCAAGCAATGAGCACTGCACTCAGGAAACCTCTGCAGCATGGAGTTAATGAGAGCACAGCATAAATCAGGGCTTCACCAAGTGAGTGCTCATGGGAAGGAAGCTGCAGGATGAAAAGCGCCCTCTGTAAACATCCTAGAAGAGGTCTGATTTAATTTTGTTCATTTATTTGTTTAGCTAGGACCTTGGGTGGAACTGTCCCCCAACAGTGCCTACTGGCCTGATTCTAAGTGCTGAGAATAAAGGGTACCAGCCCAGTGACAGACTTTATGAGCCCCAGTTGGAAACTCAACAAGGAAGCTGTGTTAATACCACAGTGCTAATGTGTAGAACAGTCCAAAGAATGGCGTGATCTTTTGGAGGTAATGAGGAAAGAGAGTATTCAATCAAAAGAGACTGAAATCAGACACCTTTAAAATTCTTACTAATCAAGTAGCACAATTTCCTTTCTGGAGATCAGCTTTCACAGACATTATTTTTCTAAAAGCCCATTTTCTCTCTGCTAAAGGAATCGTGAAATATTGTAAATATTTTTTCTAGAACCTGTGGGATTTCAGATATAATGGGGAAAGGTGCAGATAATGTCACCTTGTTCCTTGTCAAGGAAAGTGACACCTTATTCCAACTCATCACCTTTAAATTTTCTTTTTCTTAAGGAAAAAAGCCACAGAGGACAATCCTCTCTGTTCAGGACAGCAAGAACAAGGTATCTGCCTGCGTCGCTTTTTCCATATTAGATCATCCACAGCATCTTAGAGGAAACAGGCTGGTTACAAGGTGGTGATGGCTGGTTTGGGAGAAAGGCCTCATTATCTTCCAAGGTTTTCTTGAGACCACTGAATGTCAAAGTCCATAGCAGGCTCTCTAAAGTCAAGGGCAACTTTACACCGGTGGGTCACAGGCCAACAACCTGAGAGAGGGTGCGATGCAAACAAGCCCCATTAGAAAAGCTTCTCCTGATGCCAGTGTGACCTTAGAAAATGGACATTCTTTCATCTGAGTAGCAACATTTGTTCGCTGTGACAAGATAATGCTCACGAAATTCTGTGTGCCTCAGCTGTCTGGTTGAGATGAGTACATTATATATTGTTGAGATCTTTGTTGAAGCAAAGTCAGAAGAGTGTAATGAAGTCCCGTTCGTCCCATTCATAACCTTTAACTAAGCTGAGAAGAGACTCTTAGCGAAGGTCGGCAAGGAGAAGATTATGAAGAGGAGACTGTGTGTTGGCTACTCAGCTTTCTGCTACTGCCCTGCTGGGTGTGCCAGCACACACCTGTACTCCCAGCGAAGCACAATTCATAAAAACTCAGAGACAGATATTGGGGTTCAACCTGAAGATCCAAAAAGCAAAG
>LOEQ01001018.1:50418-67889 GCA_001685075.1 Bramus lutescens | reverse complement strand
TGTAGACCAGGCTGGCCTCAAACTCACAGAGATCCACCTGCCTCTGCCTCCCCGGTGCTGGATTAAAGGTGTGTGCCACCACCACCCAGCTAAGGCTGTATTTCTCAAGTGGAGCCAAGTACTAACTTCTTTCTCTCCCTAAAACACAGTGAGCTCTACCTTAAAGGTGATAATAAAAGTGCTTTAACAAATATAACCATGCAACTTTGATTATTGAGATGATCTCTTTGCAAAAGAAAACTAAGGGCTGGAGAGATGGCTCAGTGGGTAGGGCATTTACTGCCAAGTCTGATGCTGTGAGTTTGATCTCCCTTAGTGGGACAAGGGAACTGACTCCCATAAGTTGTCCTCTGACCTCCACATGTGCATTTTGCATGTGTGAACATATGCACTAAAAAAAACAAGTAGACAAAATTTTAGAGAAGGGGCTTTCCTTCATTATTTGGAGGAACTTTCTAGAAAGTTAAGTGACAGATTACTTGCATACATCCTATTGGCAGTTTTATCTACACTCGAAATTACTCAGTTAGAAAAAGGGTATAAGCTTTACTACTTACTTTAAATGAAATCATTAGCAACATCACTTTGATCCTTACAGTTAGTTTAAGTTCAGGTTACTGGCATGAATGGTTGTGGATGATGCATTTAGCCCTTACCACTCACAGTAGACTCTGCATAATCACTCTCTATCCTGTTGAATCTGTGTGAATGCTGTGCACCAAGTGAAATGGTAAAGAATGAGAGAGACAGAGAAAGACATGGGGTGGGAGTGCCATTGGCTTTATAAGGTGGATTCTAATGGTTTATGCCATTTATACACCTGGTTTGATCCTAGGGGTCTCTGCAGGAAGAGAAATGGGTCTTGTGTCCATAGTATAGGGTAGGAGATGCTTGAAGTGCTGCCGATGTCTCTATGTAAGACTTGTGTGATAGATGTTGTCCCTGCCTCCATTGGTTGCATTAATCAGATTGGTTAATACATAACACTAGGAAAACATGTTCCTAGTGAAGATGGTGTAAAAGCAAGGGATGGATGTTGTTAGGAGACATTTTTTTTCCATAAATGTCCCAATAACAGCTGAATCGACAGCTCTTTCCAAAATATCTTCTCCATAATGTTTATGCAACCTGAAAAAGTGTCCCCTGGTGAAATCGCCTTTTTATTTAATAACAAAAATAGTGTCATGTTCCAGTGCAAAACATGAAAGATTTTCTTTCAATATAAGGGCTTTCTATGGTTGGGAAGCCACTAAATAAATAAATATCCATTTATCCCCCTATCTTCATTGTATATCCTGTAGGGTTGGGGATCCTGGGAACCAGCACAAATACTGATGCTCTAGATACTGATGCCATTGTGAATGATAAACTATACTTCATCTCTGACTCCAGAGTATCCATGAAACTGCGGCAGAGTAATTTAAGTGCAGCACAAAATCTCAGGACTTTCTCCCAGGTTTCCTGGCTCTCAGCATGGATACCTATTGATCAAAACCCTATCGTTGCTACTATAGGTTTTTGCTTCCAACTACTATCTTTCATGTTTTTCATGATCTAGCCTCTTTAAGATTCCTGGTCATTTGCTTTGCATAGTTTCTCCCAATTGGGATTTTCTTGCTTCTCCTATGACTTATGCGGTTTTGAAAGCAATACCACAACAGCAAACCTGTGCCTCTTTCAGTGTATCTTCCCGGGAATCCATCTGTCCCACCTCTTGTGACTTTCTTTTTACTCCTTAGTAAGATGTAATCTAGCAGGCTTTCTACCATGAAGTAAATTGTCCATGTTTGTATAGTTATATATGTCAATTATGCATATTTGTACTTCTTAAGTAATAGATATTTTACATGAGAATATTCATAAAATATGTCTATATTTGTGAATTGGATTTCTCTTGTACCCAAATGATTATTTACTTGTATTATCTATATAGAACCCTGGATTCTCATGTTAATGAGTAACATTGCAAAATTATTATTTTAAAATAATTAAAATTCCCCAGACTTTACAAAGAGGAGTGTTTTAACTTAGCGGCTCATAGTGTTTTGAGCCACATTTCATGTCTCCCAGGCTGGCCTTGGTATGTAACTAAGGATAATCTTAAACTGCTGATCCTCATACCTCCACCGGCTGAGTGCTGGGGTTGCAGGCATGAGCCATCACATCCAGTTCATGTGGTGCAGGGATCAAACCCAGGGCTTGATGCATCCTAGTCCAGCACAATCTCACATTCTCAGCCTCTAATGTATCTTTTCCACATGTCCTGAGGTGCAATTGTGCATTGTCTTATTTTCTGGTTCAAGAATACAATACAGGTTCAATGGATATTTTCCTAAATCAGCATTGGTATCTGTCAATTATTTCTATGCTATCTCTGCTTCCTTTTAGTGGAAAATAATACTTAGGGAAAAAATATCTGAAAGTGAGGTGTATTCCTTATTGAGATGCCATTGTTTTAGTCTCTCTCAATGAACAAGCGTGTATGTATAAAATACATCATTATTATTTGATTGATATAGACAGTTATGGTTTGATAACATTTAAGAAGGTGTCATAATTTTTAAAATAAGCAATGTAGCACAAAGTATAATGGGTATTTTGTGTGGGCATTTTGTGTGAAATTTCAAAGATAATGTGCACCTATGCATATACATATATATACACACATATATTTAAAATCTCCTATTTTAATTTAACATCAAAGGGTATTTTCAGCATCTCTTTACAATATGCACACACATATACACCCTAACACACCTGCCTACTTTTCATATATATGTAACTCTCTGATAGTGAGAAAATTAGCTCAAACTACTCACATATTTATTTATATACATATATAATTAATATTCTTGAATTTAATGAATCTTCTAACTGTCCCAGATGAATCATCAAGTCTGAGATATGCGGACTACTACATAAATCACATGCACACATACATGCACACACACACATGCACGTGTACGCACGTGCGCGCACATACACACATACCTCCTCATGGGCACAGATCAAAAATAATTACTCTAATTCTTAGCCTCTTGGAAGAAAAAAGGATATGAGATAAAGAAGAGAGAAGAGAGGAGGGATGGTTGTTACTAATGAGTTTTGGACCATTCACTATGAGAAAAGGAAAGTAAAGAGGAATGAAGGAACTGAGAGAAAAAAGGAGGGAAAGAGGAGAGATGAAGGGAGAGGAGAGAGATGACTAGGTGTAGAAGGATAGAGGGACAGAAATAACAGAGATTACTACTATATGATTTCTTAAGGAACTCAAAACTGCTTCCCAAAACAACTACGAAAAAAGACCCAGACCTTTGGCAAAATCCAGTATCACATAATGACCAAATTCATGGAGAGACTAGAGATGAAGGGAACATGTCTCAACATAATAAAGTCTATATATGAGAAGCCTATAGTCAACATTGTGCTTACTGGAGAAAAACCAGAACCTCCCTGTTAAGGTTAGGGTGTTAATTCTTTCTTTATTCATATTCAGTATAGTACATGAAGCCTTACCTAGAACAATAAGTGAAGAGACTAGAATGAAGTGGATATAAATAGGAAGAGAAGAAAATAAAGAACCTCTATTTGAAGATTATAGATTCCATGTATGCGATCCTACAGACTCCATCAAAAATAAATAAATAAAAGAACTTAGAGTTGAAATACATTCAACAATGTAGCAGGCTACAAAATTATCACACCTAAATTAGTAACCTTACTATGTATCAAGGGCAACCGTTTTGAAAAAGAAATCAGAACAATAATCTCTTTACAAAAGACATGCAAACACCCACAAGCTGCCAATAAACCTATGCAGTATAGAAAATTAAAAACATATATAATAAAAATTGCAGATATTGACAAAGAAGTTGGGGAAGATGCTCGAGGAGGGAAAGATATCCACATTCATGGATCAAAATTAATGTTGTAAAAGTACCCATCCTAAAAATGTAATCTACAGACTCAGTGCAAGCTCTATCAAAATTCCAGGTTCATTCTTCACAGACATAGAAAAATCTTAAAATTTATATGGAAGGATAAAAAGGATGCTTTCAGGGAGTTCATAGAAGTTGAAGGATTCTGGAGAAAGGAAGCCATTGTTTTCAATGACAAACACTTTTGAGTTTCTCAGGCTCCAGCAGATAGCTTTACACCTATGCCCATAGGACGGGCCCTGTTTAAACAAAGTGGCTCAAAAGGTAAAAACAAAAATTCATTAAAGTGGCATTAGGAATTGATAAAAGAGTGTGAGTTATGGGGTCTGTGTTTGTCACGTCAGGCTCTGTGAGCCCCCATAAGCCCTGCTTAGTTGACTTTCTACACCATCTTCTCTTGGTGTCCTCAGCACCTTTGGCCCCTACAGTCCCCCCCCCTCTTCTTTGGGGTTCCTGGAGCTCCAAGGGGAGGATCTGTTGAAGAGCTCCAATTTGTTCTCTTTCTCCATCTAGTGCTTGACTGTAGGTTTCTGTATCTGTTTCCATCAGCTGCTAGAGGAAGCCTCTCTGATGATAATTGGGGATGTACTGATATATGAGTATAGTGGAATATTCCTAATGGCTGACATTTTAAAGAGAATCTGACAAAAAGTTCATAGGAAGTCACTTAGGAAACTGTGACCTTGGAATGCAGGGATAGTGAGGAATGATGAGCGCCACAGCTGGTTATTTCATTAAATGTGGGACTATACCCCATCCCAGGTAACTAGGGTGACATCATTCAGGAGTGGAGACAGATCTTTTCTCCTGCAAACCTGATTTAAAAAAAAAAGAAATGAAAAGAAGTAATGAAATTCTACCAATGGATAGATTTCAACTTAGGACTGAGAAAAGTCTTTGCTTTATTTGGGGCAAGGGATGGACAGAGAGAGGAGGCAGGATATTTCCAATGCAGATTATCAAAATTCTATCAAGCTAGATATGTCTGGTATTTCAAAAGCCCAGCAGAAGTTACCCCTGCCTCAGGCAGTTACTCTTGAATCTAGTGGTCTTTAAAAGTCTCTAATTTTGTTTTACTCATATCCCATCTTTTCCATTTGTTCCCAGTTCCCATACTTCTCTGAAAACAGTGACTAATCATTTTACTATAGTTACAAACCGAAGGATACAAAAGAAAGCCACTGTTGGTAAGAACACAGTGAGGGATGGATATCTAGTAGCTAGCCATGGTTAACAGAGACATATCAGAGATGACGAGAGGCTCCTGGAGCAGCATGGTTCATGATCTGTGAAGCATCTCTTTTGTACCTTTAATAATGGGTTAGTCAGTGCCCATCCCTACTGGAGAGCCTAAGCAAATAGACACAACAACCATTTTGAACATTTTATGGTTTATACCTGTACTTCCACCAAAATGCGTGGAGCCAATTTGTACGTGGCAATGAATATGTCCTGTGATGGGAAATAGACTTTTCATTCAAGAGGGAGAAAGAAGGATGGGAAGGAAGTGAGGAAGTGAGGGGTTGATGGGGAATCATTGCCAGCCAATTATCTTTAAGGAGTGGGGCCAAGTTAGGGTGTGGCTTTCTGGGACCTGGAGAAAAACGATGCAGCTTGGACTTCTCGTTCCTGTTTCGTGAGTTTCCCCCTTACAATAAATAAAAATATAATTGTTTCACCTTTTAGATAGCTTGGTTATTTCCCTAATTGAGCTAACTTCTACAAGGGATCTGAAAAAAATAGTCACCTTCATTAAAGTTGCAAAGGCAGCAAAACTGGGTATTTGAGACGATGGCAATTTTATTTAACTTAGTTAATTCTATAATTTATTTAATTTTATAATTAATAGAGAATCCACCACAGTCTTCAAATCCTAGAGAGAGATGGTCTTCTTTTTTGCTTTTTGAATAAATTTCCGCAGTTGTAAGGTGAGGGCCTCTTGTTCTTCCCGGCCACCAGGCTAGCTTACACCTGAAATAACCACACAGAAACTGTATTAATTAAATTCTTGCTTGGCTATTAGCTCTAGCCTCTTATTGGCTAACTCTCACATCTTGATTTAACCCATTTCTAATAATCTGTGTATTGCCACATGGCAGTGACTTACCAGGAAAGATTCAGCATGTCTGACTCTGGTGGCTCCATGGTGTTCCTCTCTGACTCTGCTTTCTTTTTTCCCAGAATTCAGTTCTGTCTTCTCCACCTACCTAAGTTCTAGCCTATCAGGCCAAGGCAATTTCTTTATTCATTAACCAATACAAGCAATACATAGAAAGAAGGACCTCCTACACCACTCAATGAAGATGATGGTGGAGGGTCATACAGTATGGAAAAGACTAATGATTGTGTTATAAATATAGTTCGTGATTGAGTACTTGCTTGTCATGTGCAAGATCCCTACTGTCTCAGTTCAACCCCTACTGCTGCAAACAAAACAAAACTGTACCAATTTCCCCAATTAGCTCTGTCAATTTGATACAGTCCAGAGGAGAAGGCAGTTTCAAATTGAGACATTGCCTAGATCAAATTGGCCTGTGGACATGTCTTGGGGGATTGACATAATTGTTAATTGATATAGGAAGGATCAGCTGTTGGTGGAGCCATTCCCTACACTGCTGGTGATCCTATATAAGAAAGCTATCTAAGCATGAGCTGAGAATGAACCAGAAAACAGCACTCCTCCATGGTTTCTGCTTCCAGCTCATACTTGAGTTCCTCAGTGATAGATTGCAACCTTGTAAGCTGGAATACACCTTTTCCTCCTCTAAGGTTTTTCTTGGCAGAGTTTCATTTACAATAGAGTGAGACAAGAACAATAACAACAACAACAACAGCAGCAGCAAAATAAAACTACTAAGGAGCAATGGCTAAAGGCTATTGAAATGGTTGAGATCAATAACAATATCAACTTGTATGGTATTTGATTCAGTCGTCAAAATGTAAACTTCACTCATTTTATATTTTTAGGGCAGGCCACTGAAGTCCCTCCATTATCATTGACCTATAGACCTCTTTTCTCACTTAATGCTATGTAAAAAGATGAAAAAAATTACATTTATCTCTTGGGATATTAAATTCATAAGAATGTTTTTAACATTTTACTATAAATTTTGTGAATGAGTGTATGTAGTGGGAGACTGCTTATTTGTTCCTGGCTGCCCAGACCCAAAATATTATATATTAATATATTAACTATATTAATTAAAACACTGCTTGGACAATCACTTGGGCATATTGCTATCTGCTCTTATATATTAAATAACTCATTTCTATTATTCTATGCATTGCCATGGGACTAGGGGTTTACCAGTAAGGTTCCAGCATCTGTCTCCTTTAGTAGTTACATGACATCTCTGTGACTCCACCTACTCTCTTTCTACATCTCTGTTTGGATTTTCTGCCTGGCTTTACTCTGTTAAGCCATTGGCCAAAAGCAGCTTCTTTATTAGCCAATGGCAATAATACATATTCACAGCATACAGAAGGGAATCCCACATCACCTCTCCTTTTCTATCTAATTAACAGGGAGGAAGTGTAGGTGGGGTGACCAGAACAGGAGAATTCTGGGAAGAAGAAAAGCTCAGTCAGCAGTCGTCACCCAGACACAGAGGAAACAAGATGGGAATGCCTCACTGATACAAGGTACCAAGCCATGTAGCTATGACAGACAAGAATTTTGGGTTAATACAAAATGTAAGAGTTAGTTAATAAGAAGCCTGAGCTAACAGGCCAACCACTTTATAATTAATGTAAGCCTCTGTGTGTTTCTTTGGAACTGAATGGCTGTGGGACCCAGTGGAACAGAAACCTCTGTTGACAAGAGTGTGTCTGTGTGTGGGCATGTGTAGTTGAATTCAGATGCCTGTAGAAGGCAGAAGCGAGTGTTCGAGCCTCTGAAATTGGGTTACAGTCAGTTGTGAGCCCCCTGATGTGGACTCTTGAACAAATTTGAAAGCTCAGCAAGAGCAGACTACACTCTTAATCACTGAGCTGTCTCTCCTGCCCCTCATAGGAATTATTAAAGAATGTTTAATAAGTCACTTGACACACACACAAAAAAAATGAGATCTCAAAAAGTCTAAGAATAGAAAGCCACCAAATTCTTCTGTCCATTCACTCACTCAATAAGTAAAGACTGCTTGTGGCTGATGCCAGGCACTAGGTACACAAAAATAAATTAGAAATACAAAGTTTTCAATTAAACTCTTAATTTGTTCTAGCTTTATGGGAAGAGCTTAGGAGTTGAGAATTCAAATTCAAGAATTTAAGAATAAAGCTAATGTATGGTCCAAAAATCCCACCTCTTACACTCCTGGTGAAAATTTAAAAAGTGTACTCCTGGGATGCATTATTCTTAGTAGCCAAGATTTAAAAAAAAAGTGTACATTAATCAGTGACTATATGGATAAAACCAAACAGAAATCCAGAGAGCAATTCAGAGGCTGGTGTCACTCTTAGGACAACCCTGTCTCCCCTGAGCTCAGAAATTACAAAGAAGACACCTCAATCCCTTTTGAGGGTGGCTTCTCTCATGACAGACCTGCCACTAAGGCCTTGTCTCTTGTTCCGTTGCCTCCCACACCACCATGCTCATGGCTAGACTTGTGCTGTATGAGCATCAGTGTACACACACTATGGCCAAACCATAGCAGTTCTTCCTAGTAGCTTTCTTCTCTCTCCAACTCTGCCTTTGTTATCAATTTAAACCATCAAAATTCTTATCTCTTAAGTGAATTTGGGGTTTTGTTCTTTACTGTAAAAAGAAAACATTTTATAAAGGTTTGCTTTCTTCCTTTCCCTTTCCTCCCTTTCTAAGTTTGTATGTTAGCATACATTTCCTTCACAAAAAAACTGTTTTCCTGTCCCTAATTTTAACAATTACAGGCATTCTGTATATTTAAGGCAGACTTAATAGATAATGAATGTGTAAATGTAGTAAGGTGATTGCTATAGAGAAAAAATTAACATTTCCATTATCCCATATTTACTCATTATTTTTGTTTTGTAGAAAAAGCATATAAAGTCTGCTCACTTGGCAGGAATCCAAATACAGTACAATCTTGCTACCTCTGCATCTAAGTGGCACTATCTGTCTCTCCAAATTGTGTTCATCCTACAATTCTGTGTTATACTCTGTCCTACGTATTTCTACTGCCACCCTCACAACTTACCCTTTGTAAACACTCCTTTATTCTCTATGTATGATACAATTTGGATATTAAAGGTTCTCCAAAGCTGACATTTTAAAGGCTTCTAGTTTGTGGCACTGTTGGAAGAAAGTCAGAATGCTTGGAGATGGACCTAATGGAAGAAAATGAGGCTATTAGTTTTGGGTGGTGATATACTAGAAGATGACATTAGAACACTAGATCCCCACCCCTCTGTGAGATGAGAAGCTATGCTCCATCATGTGTCCTCTGCTGTGAAGTTCTACCTTTCCATAGACAAGCAATCATGACTACAAGCTTGGAACCAAGGGCATCAATGAATCTATTCCTTTGAAATTGTTTTCCCTGGGTATTTTGTCACATAAACTGGAAAAGTGACTGACATAATTAAATACACCAGCCTGGTGTTCAAGAGAGTTTGTTGCAAAGGAATGGACTTGGGAGTCCTGAATACAGTGGGGGTGATTCTGTAGGAACATTTTATATTTTGCAGAGAGAACAAGGAGAGTAAGTTAGGTACTGTGGCAGAGAGAGCACAGGAAACTTACTCAATGAAGACCAACCAGGAGTGATCAGAAAAGCACAGAGAAACTCAGGAGAATCTATGCTCACCAGTCAAATCCAGGACTTCAAGGGTAAGACATGGTCAACTGTGTTAAATGTTAGTCAGACCTTGATTTTTTTCATGACCCATCACCAATGTATGCAGTGTCTACCCTCAAGTTCTAATGGGAAACAACAGCAATAGGAAAAGAGCATTAACACAGCCTAGATCGTTTTGGGAGGTCCTGGAACATCCTTAACTATCAACTAAATGGGAGGGATCTCACACTCGGTACTAGGCTTTTCACTTGGCAGTCTATGACTTCTGGGAGGAACATAGTCCCCTGTATATGCTAACTCCCAATAAACTCTTCGATAAGAAAGAAATATGTGTGTAGTGTACAAACTAGGGAGCTTCTATGTGGCTTTTTCAAGCGTTCTTTGAGTTGATTATCTTTCCCCCAATCTTCTCCCCGCCCTGCTTTCCCATTCCTCTCTCCACTTAAACTTCCCTCCTGAGGATCCCCTTTCTGCTTCTTACATGTGTTATGCTACCACTCCCTCCCATAAGAGCCCTCTTTTTTCTCCCTACCCAGGACCCATTCTATTTTCCTAGATTCTACAGGTATCCCAAATTAAACTTTGGAAATCTAAATCTAAAGTTTCAAAGCTAAGATTCACCCCACTTCTCTCCCTGCCAATCTTCCCCTATCCCTGCTACTATGATGCTCTCCCATTTTCATGTGTTTTCCCTCTCTTTTTTTAAAAAAAAACATGGAGTCCACTTAGGACTGCCAGTATTTGTATGGCTTTAGGGCCTTCTACTAGAGCATGAGAGCCTCTTAGGGCCACATCTGTGAAGAAGACTGTCTTTTGTCTCCAGGTCAGCATCAACAGCTAGGGATGGGATTTCCTGACCGCCTCACAACTCAATGTTAGTACTTTATCTGTCTTGGTATTATACAGGTCTTGTTCATAGCCTTTATCAGTTCACATGTGTGATAGCCATGTTGTGCCCTGAAAACACGGCTGTACTGTAGCCATCCACTGTCTCTGTCTTTTACAGTCTTTCAGTTCCTTCTTCAACAATGATCTCTGAACTTTGAGAGGAAGGTGTTGATGTCACATTTAGGGCTGAAGAGTCGACAACCCATTATTCTCCACATGCTGGTCAGTTGTACGTTTCTGTGCTAATCTCCACCTACTGTAAAAAGAAGCTTATCTGATGAGGTTTGAGAGAAGCATTTATCTATGTGAATAACAATAACTCTTTAGGAGGCAGATTGATACTTTTTTAATTATCAGAAAAAATAGTTACAGTTTCTTCCTTAGGACCTGTGACCTATTTAGCTGCATGTTCATGTTACTGGTATCAAGAATTATTTATGCCTTGTAGAAGTTGCCTTAAATGCAACAAGAAAGCAGTTGGTTACTCTAATAGCATTTGTGCCACTATTGTCCCAATGATCATCTCTTGCCAGGCTGGTTGTTACTGAACGTCCCAAGATTTACAGCTGTGTAGGACTGATGATTGCTTATCTATCTCCAGTATTGTGCATAGTACATGCCAGTACTAGAGAAGATACTCAGTAGGGATTAAGCTCCTGGTCAGTACCACCTTGATTTCTTCATGTCCTATTACCCATGTAATGTGGTTTCTCTAGTAATAGGGTACCGTTGTCTAGATCTTAAGGATAACCAAGATCAGCGACAATATCTTGTAATGTTTATGGGAGTCTATGAAACCCCATTGACCAGCACCCCACCCCTGCTAAGAGTTAGCCCAATCCTAGCACAGTGCTTTTTATCTGATCACCTATGATGTCTGAGAGACTTTTTCCTGTGGTTTTAAAGGTATTTTATTTGCCTTTTGTATAAAATAATTCTCCTTCCTATATGTCCATGAAAGAGAAGGGAAGGATGTATATTCTGGTACCATACACCAAGTCAGCCTCTGGGCTTTGGGAACTGTCACAGTGATGGGAGTGAGTATGGGGGGAAAGAAAAGAAGGGAAGGAAAAATAAAAAGAAGAAAGAGAGAAATGAGGAGCAGGGGGATACGATGGCCTGAACTATAGAGATAAATATCTATATTGTTATAGGCAGGGTTGAGAACAGAGAAAAGAAGAAATAATGGAGTTTTTGACAAATAATAGCTGTAGGAGATCAGGAGAGCTGGGCTGGAACATAAGAGATCACTGGCTTGAGTACTGATTTCCATTCAGTGGCTTTATCTGCTGCTTTACCCTTGGTCCTGGACTGGACTACACTCCATATTGTTTTTAAATGACCAGTTCTCATATGGTTGGCCGCCCCACCCCTCACTGTATGAAGACTGTTTTCCTCTTTTCTGTGTGGAGAATTGAGGCAAACTCTGACTAGCTACGGTTGCTGTTTCTTACAGAGGCAGGAGCTGGTGTCAGCTGGACAGTGCCCAAAGAACTGTTCAGAGTTTGTGTGTAGTTTCTACAGCTTCACCTTTCCTGGATGGGCACTGATGATGGCTCTGGAATAGCTGCTGGCATCCCCTTCTATGGAATCCTTACCAGTGCCCCTTTTGAAGATTTCCTGGTAGGGGTCTTTTGACCCAGTTTGCGGTCTTCAGTCTCAGCAGTAAGTCCACTGTTGTCAAGATTGTTCATGGGTCCAATGGCAGAGAAGTTTATTGAGGCAACGATCAAGTTGATCTGGGACTGGACTGATAAAAAAAATTACTTTTAAATTTCCGGCTGTAATCAGCTACCCCTTCTGACGTGGCTTCTAGTTCTTATCTGAAGTCCTTATTGTTTCTTAACCTGCATTTTCTTTTCATTGCAAGATATGTTGTTTGTTATGTAACTATAGCAAACAAAACAAAAATTCCAAGAGATTCCACTTTCAGGGTCTCTTTCTCCTCCATGGAACACAAATCTTAAAACAAGTAAATACCTTTCTTCTGGTCTGGGAAAATATAGAATTTCTAAGCACTCCCCTGTGCTGTCATCCTTGAATCTAGAAATAGAAAAGCCTCACAGTTATCCTGGCTAGAGGAGGAAGCGACTACACAGCCTATCATCCACTGAGCCAAGGTGGTCCGTGGAGGCCTCTGTCTCTCTCAATGGATGGGCATCTCTCCTCAGATCTCTCTCTAGAGACAAAAGTGGACGCATAAATCTGAAACTAGATTGGTGTGACCGAAATGTCGCTAAAGCCAGGGCAGGAAACAGTGTGACGACAGTACACAGCTGACCTCCAGGACTGCTGATGCCTCATCATGTCCCTCAGGGATAACACTCTCCATCTGACAGTGTGATATTATCCCTCATTTTACACACATACGCACATACATGCACACACACATATACACACACATACGCACATGCACACATGCACATACACGCACAGACACGTACACACATATACACACATGCACATACACGGACACACACATACATACACAACCCTAAAAGCATAACATCATGTTTAAAAGACATTATGAAGATATGAATATTGAAAGAATGAAAGTATAGCTATATAAAAGTAAAAAATGCCACTCAATATAATTAATGTTTTGCTTTTTATACATTTTTCTATTGTTTTTGTCCTGTTTTACCTTCATTTTTGTATTATCAAATGTTTTGTCATTACCTTGTATAAATGATCTACCACAATATCATTAATAAGTAGTAGATTTGGAAATTTCCTTTACAAAATAGAGAATCATGCTGCTCTTAAATCTGAAGATTTGAGTTGGAGACAAGAAATAAACAGGAAATTACCAAACAGCTAAGGAATCCCCCTACATACACACCTCGGGAAGGAAAATAATGATAAAATAGTTCTATAAATTTCAAACCCAGACTACAAAGATGGCCTCAGACAATTGGCACCAATATAATCAAAACAGTAACAAACTCAATTTCTTTCTCACACCCGACCCATTGTCTTTATGCACACACTTCCATACCAAGTACTGAGCTGTTCAGAAAGGGAAAGGGAAATTCTGCTTCATGTGAGGAGAGTGAGCTCAGTCACGGAGTGAGCAGGCTCTGGCCTTCACTCTACCCCCAGACCAGCAAACCACAGAGCTTTCCAGACCTCAGGTTCCTCCGCAAGAGAGTAAAGGGAAGAAGAGTTTTGTGACCCTGAAACCACATTCACATATAACTAGGTAAGTATTAGTTTGGGGTGAACCTGTTGCTGGAAGAGACGGGTATTTGAGCCATTGGGCCAAGTGGAAAGAATCTGCTCTCTACATGTGAGTACTGGCCACTAGGCTGAGGGTCCAGACAAAAGGAAAAAGAAATAAAAATAAGAAAAAATTATAGTAAAAAATTGGGGGAAAGTAGAAGCAAATACTATCTAGCGGAATGCAGAAAATTAACTGAAGGGGGAAGTATGAGAAAACGGAGAGCTGGGAAATTCATGACAGACTTAAAGTACAGAATATGCTCGATGAAAATGTTATATAACCTGGCACCATGTACAAACGAAAACTTCAAGATGTTTTAAAGGCTAAACACATTGTGTCAATTAACCTATAAAGATGTCGATACCCTAATTCCAGGAATGTATTGTGTACTGGATGCAATGAAAAAAACTGGCTCAATTTCATGTTGACACTTCTCAACATTAAAGATAAATTCAAGTCATCTTAGCATAAACAGAACAGGGTCAAATATGCCTCCAAAAGAAATTCACCTCCGCAGCTAATTCTAATGAGTATAGTTCAGGAAGAAAAAACATCCCAGGGGCCTTAGAAATGACTCAGCAGTTAAGAGCACTTGTGAAGTAGGGGAAATCACCTCTTTGGGCATTAAGACCCCCACAGAACCTGCTTTGGCCACTCTTCCAGGGCAGCAGCTGTAATTAAATTTGATTTTCTGTTGAAATCTGTCAATCTCAGTGTGTTTGTTTTCTGTTGGTATGTTAGTGTTTTCTATCATAGAAAAACTGTACCAAAATTAAAACAAGCCACAGCATTAAAGTCATAACATAAACATCTTTTTAGCTCCAGAAAGCTGAGCCCATAGGTAGTTGATAGAGTGAGTGGTGGTTTTTAGAGATGGGGAAGAGAAGGGAGAGGGTGAAATAGAACAGCCTGTCCCAGGAGCGTGCCTTCTCCATCTGTGGTCGTTTGAATGGACACTGCTCCCACAGGCTGTCATTTGAACACTTTGCCTTTTGTTGGTGGCACTGTCTGAGAAGGTTTAGGAAAGGCAGCTTTGCAAGAGGAAGCATGTCGCCTAGAGCAATCTTGCCCTGTCCAGTTCACCCTCCCTGCTTTGCTTTCGCAATTAAAGATGGGAGCTGTTTCCTGTTCTAATTGCCATGCCTGCTCCCATGCTGCCCCGTATCTCCCCTATTCTGTAACTGTAAGCCAAAATAAACTCTTCCTTCTCAAGAAAAAAGAAAAAGAAATAATCAAATTAAAAAAGAAAAAGAAATGGAAAGAGGCCATTCATTTTCAGCAAGCTGTTTTAACTCTGTGTGCCACCCCCGTGTTGCCAGTCAACTGATTTGGATAGAAATCATAAAAAAGTATATTGTTGTTCCCCTGGCTGCTGGCCACCTGGAGTGCCAGCAGCTAGTGTTACCAGCTCAGCCTGCTTTGCTTGAGATTGGAATCAAGGGCAGCCGAAATGTAAACATCTAAGAGAGGCTTCGTCTAGACTCCTGCTACAGCTCAAGGACTGACTCCATGGGAGCGAGCCTGTTGCTCTTTATAAAGGAAAAGGGAGATTCACGCATGTGCAGTGAGTGTCTCTGGGTGAGAGAGGCGGTTCCTCTTGTTCCTAATTGGAGGTGTCTGAGGTCTTAAAGTCCTTCGGTGATCAAAACCATGATTGAAGTTTCTGAAACAATCATGGATGCCAGGACAGTTTTCTCGTATGGCTGTGAGGCATTTGAGGAAGCTACACAAAAAGTCAAGTACCTAGGTGGAGTCAGGCCCTTAGGACTCAGAAAATTTACCAGCAGCATCCCTGGTCCTCAGAGCTTTGAACTTAGCCTGGCCATACTAACCTGGTTCTTTAGCTTGCAGACAACCCATCGTGACGCTTCTCTGCCTTCAGAAATAAGTGTGCCAAGCACCTGGTAAATCCGCTCCTGTGCATTTCTGAGTTAGGATTTGAGGCTGCATCATGGGGGATGCCTTGTCCTCCAATGGTGGTGATGTTTTTAGAGGTGATGGAGACTGAAAACTGGGGCGTGGCTGAAGGAAGTAAGTTATTGAGAGTATGTCTTTGAGGGGCATATTCCACTCCCGTCTTACTCTGCTTCCTGAACACCGTAATGAGGCTTTCTCTGCTCCACCGCGCCCTGTCTGCTATGAGGAACTGACAACCCTTACACCGTAAAACTGAAGTTCTGCCTGCCAGGCGTTCTTCCTCAGTGACCAGAAAGCTAATGTCGGGTCCTTTTAGTTCTGACTTTCAGAGAGCCCCAGTACAAGGTCTCACTTCAGTGTGGTAAGGGTTGTTTTACGTAATGTGAGAAGACATTCACGGTAATACTTGGCATGCTAATTATTAATGTTCATTAAGTAATGGCTACAACACAAGCTTAATTACTTGGGATAAGGACATAAAGTTACAGACAACAAGGACATTTGTTTAGGATGATCTGGGAGATTGATATGGAAAAGGAATTGGTGATAATATACAGGTGGCTCATTAGAAACTACATTTTACAATTTCAGGAATTCTTTTATTTTATTCAAATACTTTTATTTTTTTTCTCTTACCATAGAAAGACATGAAAAAAGACTGCACACACAAGTAAAATGCCAGAGTCCTTTGGAGGGTGGCACAAGCCATCTTGAGAAGCAGCTGTTGCAACTGCCCACTTCAGTTTCAACATCTGTAGACACCCTTTCCATCTGCCATTCTGGAGGAAGAACTGGGTCTCAGAACAGCTAGTGACATCAGTTACTGAGGTGTGGAAACAAAGCATTATTCAGGCCCCTTTTCAACCAGGGTAGCCATGGCTGCATCTCTACAGGCTTCCTTCGTTGAGTTCCCTCTGTCCTCCAGTGTCTTGTGGGAGCTCACGTCAGTTCCTAGGCAAAATCTTTCATCTCTCTCCTTCATACTCTTGGGTCCCTAGAAGAGCATCAGAAAAGGATCAAACGCACCAGCAACTGACCCTGTCCCACGTTTGTCCCAACAACTAGACGGGAAGAAAGCTCTGATTTTGTAGCAGACTTCCCCATCTTACTTTCTAGTAATAAATTACATCAACCCAGTTTAACATATTAACAAAGTTTTAATTGTAAATAGAAGAGTTTTTACTAAATTTTAATGTAAGGGCTATGGGAAGAAGGCAGTATTTAGGAAGGACACCCAACCAAATTAACATTCTCCAGTAGACTGGCTAGGATGGGAGTGTTGGAACCATTTACAGTAAATACTTCACAGTATCGAACACATTGTTGTCCTAGGAGCAGAATATACAGCAGTAAATAAAGTCTACCCTCTAGAAACTCCACATATAGGGAGTGAGACAAATACATAAGCCCAGGTAGTGCATTTCAGAGCAAAACAGTGGCATTAATAACTGCCTTGTCTGTGTGCATTCATGTGTTTACATAACAAACAAGATAATTCTTTTTCCCTCCTCTTGTACTACCTGGGCATCAAAATGAAAGAAGTCACCCCCAAAGTTTGTTATCAGATAGCCTGATTGGAGGTACTGCTGCACCACCAGCTACTTGCTCATTTCCCTTTAGGCTTATGCATTTGTCTCAGATTAACTTTCCTCTTACTGAGATTAGATCACCTGAAAAATACTCATCAATAACAATCTCACAGAGACTGACCGCAAATGCAAAATCAACCCCGCC
>LOEQ01001018.1:10562-26820 GCA_001685075.1 Bramus lutescens | reverse complement strand
AGATGTGAGAGTTAGCCAAGAAGAGGCTAGATATAATGGGCCAGGCAGTGTTTAAATAAATACAATTTGTGTGTTGTTAATTTCGGGATATAAGCTAGCCGTGCGGGAACCGGGCGGGACGAAAAGCAGGCCCTCTCCCCTTTCACTACAGTCTAGCCCATTATGGATGATGCCATCCCTGAGCTGGTGGTCCTAGATTCTATAAGAAAGCAAGCCATGGGGAGCATGACAGTAAGCAGCACCCCTCCATGGCCTTTGCATCAGCTCCTGCCTCCAGGTTCCTGCCCTGTGTGAATTCCTGCCTCACAGCTCTTGATGATGAGCTGCTATATGAACAAGAACAAAATAAACCCTTTCCTCTCAAGTTGCTTTTGGTCATGCTGTATCATCACAACAACAGTGACCCTAAGACAGATGGTGCCCCTCTTCACTATGGTGGCAGTTGCATGCTTCCTGCAATGAAATCAACACAAAACAGAAGACCCTCCTACATCACAACCCAAACCAAGCCATCTGAGAATGAAGCACCCTTGGGGGAAGCTCAAGATATCCATCTTCCTTTATTCAATATGGAGTGACATGCCCTCCTGATAAATGGTGTCTACCGTGCAAGTATGAGAAATGCCCCCAACTGTTGATACACTTGCAAAATATATTGCAATATCTAAGTGACAAAATTGGTATGATATAATAAGGCTGTGGTGTCTGCTGTGTGGCCTTTGTTGTGGACAAGAAATGCAACTGTGTCCAGATGCCTTTCCAGATTGAGTTTGCCCTTAATAATGGAGGAACAGGGTAAACATATGTGGCTGTTATCCAATTAGACTCTGACTTGACAGGAACGATGTGGGGAAAAGGAAAGAATTAAATGTATGCTTTGTGACTTGAAAGATGCAATGGAAAGAGAATGTAAATTAGATCTATGCTAAAGAGCTCTTTCTGGCCAAAGACTTGGAACCTGTGAGAATAACTGAATAAAGTGGGTAGGGAAGAAGACACCTTTTAGGTCTAACTCACGCAACTGTGAGACCTGGCATCTGATGGAATCATTCTGAGTGTCACAGAAACAGAGAAACATCCATATAAATACTTAACCCTCCTTGAGATGAAAAGAACACAATCTGAAGAAGTATAAAGAGAAATCCGTCTCTGGTGAGTCATTAGGAATACTTAGGAACTTCTGAATGAGTTCCACATAAATATCAGGGACTAGAAGAAAATAAAGGGAACTGGTCATAAAGAGGTGATGTCTGATGCCCACTTCGCTGGGGCAGCCAGGCTGCATTCGGGGCACAGCTATGAGAGGACTCTGGTGGTTTGCAGAGCCCCTTACTGAAACGGTAACTTTAAGAAACAGGTGAGACTTCGGCTTATCTGATTTACACAGGAATAAAAACTGGTATTTTTTCTTAAGGTAATAAAGCAATCAAGCACAGGTGGAAACAGGCAACACAACAAACAGGTCTGTCAGGGTCACTCAAAGGCAAATTTGGCAATATTTGTGTTGAGTCATGTTTCCTGGGACGAGGGAGACAAAGAGCCAAATGCTGCGTTGTTGAGATTATGAAAGGTTTTAAAGCTTGTACAATAGTTCTGAGAAGACATAAATTATCAAATAATGTATATAAGAGAGATTAAGCTTGCCCTAGGATGAAAAATTCTCACCTTAGAGCATGAGGTACATGTTTTTTCCCCTCACTTTGGTACACTTGGGGTAAAGATTATTTTGTTCAGCAGCCACGAGTAGCTGATGAAAATTCAAAGGATGTGGTACTGATCCAGAGACTATTAGTGCTGTGGAATTCAAGACCCTCAGGGAAAGACCACCAAACAAGACTTTGTCAATTTATATTTTGGTTGTGAGCCTAGCAATTAACAGCTGAACTATCTCTCCAGCCCAACTTTTTCAACTTAAAAGATTAAAAACACATTTATTTTATTTATATCAATGCAATAATGTATTGAGACAAACAGCCTCCTTTGCATTTTTAGAGGCACAAACCACAACTGTCTCAACTCAGAGTTTTTCTACTATGTGCATTATCATGTTTTGTTTTGTTTTCTTCTGTTTTGAGCAAGCAGTGGTTAAAAGAGATTACAGAAGCAGAATAAACATCTGGTTACTATTTTAAGATAATGATTGCCCAACAACTGAAAGGGGAAACAATTTTGGGAAATGAGCCAGATGGCTTTGAAATCAGTCTCCTTTTTAGATTGCTGTCAGTACTCAACTGCTGCTGGAGCTGACCTTGAAGTCATGGTCTAGACATCCTGTGTTGACAATCCTTAGAATAAGAATAAGGTCTTGCTGACTCCTAAGTCTTTCTTTTGTACACAGTAACTTAGTTTGAAATGGGGCTAGTTTTTAAACATTACATTAGAATCATTGGTGAGCCAGCTCCAGCAGCAGGCATGGCTGGCAGGAATGTAGCCCTGTCCTCCTTGATCTGAACCAAGTCAAGGTGTGCAAAATGACCTTGTGGAAAATACNTCCAATGTATGCTTGCTCTATGGAAACAGCAGCAGAATCCCAGACTATCTCCCGGAGAACAACCATTGTTTGTAGGGGGTTGGGAGAGGGGTCATCTTCTATCCATGCCATCGTAGCCAACAGTGCTCTTTTGACAGAACTGTCAATATAAGCAATGAGATCACTTTGGTCTGTGTTTGTGCTTGCTAACGTCTTTTTTTTTTAAAGCATCTCTTTACTCTTCAGAGATTATCTGTCACTTTCTTTTGAGTGCACAGATGCAGCCCCTCAGAGATCTTGCCAAACCTCTAGAAAGTTTTCTTTATCTGTTATTAACTTGTGCTTTATAGATTTGTAAAAGCATCTAGAGAACAGCAAAGACATCAATTAAGAAGGGAACATGCCTATTTAAGTGATAAAGAGCATGCCTAGAAGCTCTTGTTGACTTATTGACTAAAATTCCCAGTTCCAAGTGGGAATTAGGTTACCTCATTACAAGCTGTTGGAAAGGGAAGCTTCCAAAGTCCCATAAACCATCTAGGCGATTACCACTGTTATTGGTTATATTGTAAATTACACTCGTTTTGGCTACAAAGAATGGATTAAATCAATCTGAGACTGAGCTGAAAACTTCTGTCCTACAGTCTGACTGGCATTTGTAGGAACTTTGTGGAGTTCTGGCAGAAAAAAGTTACCAACAGTCTTGCTCAGTCATGGATCCTGATTATTTCTATTTTATTTTACTACTTAAAAAAATACCAATCCAAATTCCCACTCCCTCCCCTCCTCCCACTCCCTCCACACACCCTCCCACCCCACCCCATTCCAGTCATAAGAAAGGACAAGGCACCTTACCCTGTGGAAAGTCCAAGGCCCTCCCTACTACATCTAGGCTGACCAAGGTATACAACCAAAGAGAATAGGATCCCAAGAAGTCAGTACATGCAGTAGAGACAAATTCCAGTGCCGCTACCAGTGACCCCTCAGTCTGCCCCAACTGTCAATCACATTCAGAGGGACTAGTTTGATCCCATGCTCGTTCATTCCCAGTCCAGTTGGAGTTGGTGAGCTCCCATTATTTAGCTCAGGCAAACTGTCTCAGTAGGTGAACCCCTCATGGTCTTGATTTCCTTGCTCATATTTTCACTCGGAATACTCTTCAACTGGATCTTGGGAGCTCAGTCCAGTGCTCGGATGTGGGTCTCTGCCTCTGTTTCCATCTGTTGTTGAACAAAGGTTCCATGGTGATATTTAAGATAATCATTACTCTAACTACAGGGCAAGGTCAGATCAGGCACTCTCTCTTCTACTGCTTAGGGTCTTTTGTGGTCATCCTTGTGGATTCCTGGGCATTTTTCTAGAGCCAGGATTCTTGTTAACCCCAAAATGGCTCCCTCAATCAAAATATCTCTTTCCTTGCTCTCATCTCTGTCCTTCCTCCATCGTGACTATCCCATTCCCAAGCTCTCTTCAACCTTCCCCTTTTTCTCTTCCTTCTGCCCCCTGCCCTCAAGCTCCCAATTTTGTCAGGCAATCTTGTCTGTTTCCAATTTCCAGGTGGGTCTATATACGTTTTTCTTTGGATTCACCTTATTACTTAGCTTCTCTAAGTTTTTGGGGTCACTTATGTACACTATTACATCATCTGCAAATAACAAAAGTTTGACTTCCTTTCCAATTTGAATCCCCTTGATATCCTTATGTTGCCTTATTGCTATTACTCAAACTTTAAGAATTATGTTAGAGATATGGAGAGAGTGGGCAGCCTTGTCTTGTTCCTGACAGTAGTGGAATTGCCTTGAGTTTCTCTCCATTTAATTTGATGTAAAGATCCCATTAAAGTCCAACATGGTGAACAAATGAGTTAGTTAGGGTACTTATGGGAATATGGGTGAGAAGTTACTTACAAGAGCAGAAATAACTCAAAGAAAGTTGCATCGTCAAAGCCTACCCCAGTATGGGTGACAGCTCACAAAGCTGGGAACATGGAGCACACTGCACAGCCCTCAGTTGACTCAACAAATGGGAGAATGTCCTTTTCAAGTGTTTCAATTTGTCGAAACCTCTTCCACACAGCTCAGCTTATTCTGCTTCATCTAGGTCACTGGTCTAGCTTCAGAGTCTTTTCTGCAGCTTGGCTCCTCTGAGAATTTTTGCAGCTTTAGTGCCTACTCTGACAGGGAGGAGCCTAGTGAATCTGGTCAGTTTCAGAGACTTTCTAAGGTCTTTGAGTTGTTTACCTTTCTGCTTAAGGACCTTCCTTGCAGGATGGAATGTTTCAATAACAGAAGAAATTGTTACACAACAGCAAATAACCATAGTATACTCTCTGGTTCACTAAGCTAGACTCAGAGGGCACCAAACTATAGGAACTCCCTTTTTCTAGGTTCTTTATGGAAGAAATATCTTACAGGTAGATGATTGCAAATCAGATCAAACATTATATAATTGAAGAAAATAGAGACTTTTTGAATCTCAGTAATGTTTGATTTATGGAGCACTAAGCCTTCCCCTTACAGACAGAACTAATAATGTGGTTATTGAAGAATGTGCAGTAAACAGTACCACCACAAAACTGAGGTGTTTGTATTTATAAAACCATACTTTCACTTTGGCCTTTGACTTGACAGGGAATTTTATTGCTAGATATTTGATGAAGTAAAATTCCCTCTAAATGACAGTGATGGCTCATTTGGCCTATTCTATGCATAAAAATGTTTATACTAGAGGTCCACTTCCATTCTGAGAATCTGAAATATTTATATGTGTTCAGCACAAAGAGGGTCTTATTCATTTCAAGATTCTAAGCAAAAGTACCATAGAATGGCTTAAAAAAATAAATCTATGTTTCTTACCTTTCTGGTATCTTAGTTAGGATTTCTGTTACTGTGACGAGACACCATGACCATGGCAACTCTTTAAAGGAAAACATTTAATTGTGACTGCCTTACAGTGTGGAGGTTTAGTCCACGATCATCATGTTGGCAAGCATGGCAACATTCAGGCAGACATGACGCTACAGAAGGAGCTGAGAGTTCTTACCTTTTAACTCAGAGGCAACAGGAAGTGGTCTGAAACACAGGACGTGACTTGAACACATATGAGACTTTGAAGTCCACCCCCACAGTGACACACTTCCTCCAACAAGACTATTCCTACTTCATCAAGGCCACACCTCCTGATAGTGCCATTCCCTCTGGGAGCCAATTTCTTTCAAACTACCACACCTGGTGACTGGGAAATCCAAGGTCAGCACACCAGAAGCACAAATTTTTTGTAGGCACCTGCCAACTAGGTTATAGACAGCTTTATCTGCACTCTCCCTTGTCCAAAAGACACAGACATCATTATTCTTGTGTCTCTTTTATAACAGTACTCATTGTGCTAGACAGGGTTCTTTGGGGAAACAGAATCAATATTTAAGTACCTTTAAGACTTTCTGTATAAAACAACTAAAGCAAATTTGTTAGAATGGATGGGAGACTCTTAGGCTGGAAAGAAAGTTATCACACACACGCACGCACACACACACACACACACACACACACACAGAGAGATTAGAGAATTTGTAGAGTCCCCAAATGAGCCAAGTTAAAAGCTGAAGAGTTTAAAATAAATAGTATAATTCAGTCTGACTTTAAAGGCATGTGAACTAGGATTATGGTGCTACAAATTACAAATCTTGGTACAAGGTAGGGGATAATATGGATTGCCTCAGCTTATTGTGGTTTAGATATGAAGTATCCCACAGGAAAGTTCATTATTGAAGGCTTGGTTCTAACTGAGGGTGTCATGAATTCCTGAAGGCATCATGGCCCAGGAGCAAAACAATTTGTGTTCCCTGAGTCTTAGGGGAAGAAATGTTTGTAGATGTATCTATTGGGACCAGGTACCACAGCTCTGCATATTGATTGGTTGTGGTTTTATATAGTAGTCTCTGTTGCAAAAAGAAGTTTCCTTGATGAGGAGTGAAAACTACTCTTATGTGTGGGTATAAGAACAAATGTTTATAGATTGTTAGGAATTATGCTGGTTTAGTAAACTAGTGGTTGTAGATTCTTCTCCTATAACCATGATTCCACCAGCACTAAGTAGTTACATTTCCAGTACAAGGCATGATTTTCTCCTGTTGAATGGGTCTTAAGCACAATTAAAGACCTGTTGGTTACTGCCAAGGTATTCATGTCACTACTGCATCCACTTTCTGGGTTAAGACTTTCATAGCATGTTTGGAGAAACAACAGCACTTAGCACTGGAAGGACCTCTTATCTAGCTTGTCTAGAACTCTGGCATGAGAAGACACTCTATTCTACCATTGGATCTAGCCACCTCCTTTCCCTAACAAGGACCATTTTACTTGCCTAGAAAAGGTGCTGCCATGGACACAGGACCCAAAATCCTGTGCTTCAACTCAGGCACTGGTGAAGAAATAGGCCAATGCAGCAGAATAGAAAACCTAGAAACAAATCTGTTTATATAAATACAAAGCACAAAATACCTGACATAAACAATGGAAATGAGTTTATACTTGGTCACTGTTTGAATAATTTCATTCCAAGGTCTACTACTGTTTTTGGTTTAACAGTGAAGTAAGGCATGGTGGGAATGTGTGATAAAAGGACACTGTTCATGTCATAATATCTAGAGAAGGGTGAGAGGATGAGAAAAGGACAAAGAACAAAATATAAGCCCAAAGGCATGCTCCCAGCGAGCTGATTCCTCAAACCAGTTTCCACCTCCTCATAGACCCAACATTGAGCTACAGTCCTTCACGGTCCAATCAGTTCCAAAAAGTCAGTCTCATTGCTTTGGGGATAACAATTTAGAACCAAACACAAATAATGGCAATTTACTTTTCCTACCTCACAGGATCCAGTTATAATATGTAAATTGCACCTGTTTTATAAGTAATTACATAGTATTTAAGATATAGAAAATATGCAAGAACTCTATGTCTCCACATTACACATACAGTACTTTATCATGCATATAGTAAAAGGGGTAGGCAGCCATAAAATTGAAGTCCCTCCTTTACCTTCTCTCTCTCTCTCTCTCTCTCTCTCTCTCTCTCTCTAGGTTTTTGAGACAGAGTTTCTGTGTATCTCTGGATGTTCTGAAACTCACTCTATAGACCAGGCTGGCCTTGAACTCACAGTGCTCTGCCTGTCTCTGCCTCCCTGGGTTCTGGGATTAAAGGCATACACACCACCATGGCCCAACTACCTTCTCAATTTTTAACCAAGAAGCTGGATGCAAACCACATAAGGAGTAGGAGTGCATATAGGCTAAAGGCAAATTAAATGCACATCTGCATAACCATTTAGAATAAACAAGGTAAACAAGTCAAAGAGCAATTCATGCAATTTATTTAGTTTTTCAAAGAGCTCATGACAATCCATAAAAGTAAATAAATAAAATGAGAAAACCTCCCTGGAGTCATTACTGACAGCAATCTTACCAAATGCTTTGTTAATTGACTGCATGCATTCATGAGGTATCGAGTTCTATAAGCACTGAGTTATTCAGAGAAGACCGGTGAGATGAAATATAATATAAATGAGAACAGGTAAACATTTAGGAAAAAGTATATGGTGGACATGGGCTTAAACTGTCAGGAAAAAGATGAGTACTCTTGCTGTGGAGCAATGGTCTTATACCCTGTCACTTGTATTGTTTTAACAAAGCACTGATTGGCCAGTAGCCAGGCAAGGAGTAGAGGTAGGGTCACCAGGCAGGATGTAGAGGCAGGGCAGCGAGAACACGAGAATTCTGGGAAGAGGGAAGGCTGAGTCTGCAGTTGTCACCCAGACATAGAGGAAGCAAGATGTGAATGCCTCGCTGATAAAAGGTACCAAGCCACATGGCTAACACAGACAGGAATTATGGTTTAAAGTAAGATGTAAGAAATAAGAAGAAGCCTGAGCTAATAGGACAACCAGTTTATAATTAATGTAGACTTCTGTGTATTTCTTTGGGACTGAATAACTGCAGGACTGGGGGTGGTGATACAGAAACTTGCTAACATACTCTACTCAAGGATACCCTCAGAGATCAATGTGATGCCGAAATTTTTAAAGAGCCACAATATCCTTGATGTTTTAAGAGAACATATTGAAAGTAGAAAATATTATTTATTCATATCTGATTCCTTCAAAGATCATGTTCAAAAAGGTATAATGAAGCTAAAGGATTGCTCCAAGATGGATCATTAAAGTGATCAGTGAAATGGACTACTGAGAACAAACAGACCACTGATTGGAGGCTAAAAGTTGATATGGTGTGAGACTATATCCTAGACTAATTAAGGAATCAAGATAAATTATACAATAAAAAATAGTAGCCTCATCAAAATTAAGTGATAATGTGAAAGAATAAGCAAATTAAGTCAGTATTTACAAGAATTACCAAAATAATCCTATCTTTTTTTTTTTTTAGAAAATACACATTTAATGTTTTTCTCACAAACCTTATAAAGAAGGTCCATATTCACCCATTGGACCTATAAAAAGTTAAACTCATAGACACAGTTTTAACTAAAGATAACTTTGAAAAGAGAATTCTTATTGCAAATTATAGTCTGTGTATGTGTGTGTGTTTGTGTATGTGTCTGTATGTGTGTGTATGATATGTGTCTGTATGTGTGTATATGTGTCTGTATGTGTGTGTGTGTGTGTGTGTGTGTGTGTGTGTGTGTGTGTAGATATGAAGTCAGGGAATACCATGGCACATGTGTAGATGTCTGAAGACAACCTCCATGTTGGTCTTTACCTTCTTCCTGGAGATAGGGTCTCTTTGTTGGTTAGCATGGTGTACACAGGGTTAGCCAGTCTGAGAGCTTCCAGAAGTTCTCCTACATGTGCTTCCCAATCTCACAGAATGAGCATTGGGATTAAAAATATGTGCTACCATCCTGGTTTATGTCTGTTTTCTCCATGGGGAACGTTTCACAGAAAGGTATTTCTGAATTATTCAGCTTTTTCTGTATCACATGAGAATATGGCATAGCCTAATAGTGAAAATAAAGATGTGAGGTTTCTATATTTATTCTTTTCATTGCTCCATTTTTAATGAATTACAAGATACAGCAAGACCAGGAGTCTGGAGACTATCCACATGGCAAATGAAAATGAATTTTTTATATGATTCTGACTAT
Source organism: Bramus lutescens (assembly GCA_001685075.1). Classification (NCBI taxonomy): domain Eukaryota; kingdom Metazoa; phylum Chordata; class Mammalia; order Rodentia; family Cricetidae; genus Bramus; species Bramus lutescens. The sequence goes on along the minus strand of LOEQ01001018.1, from coordinate 17,196 downwards.
AATACCATGTGTGTGAAATAAACTTGTCATCCAAAGTACTTCAAAGATAAAAATAAAATAGTTACATTTAAGTACCTTTAACAAAATTGGAAGTATAAACATTACAGCTCTGATGTGTGTATTGAATGCAGGTCAAACACAAAATGAAAGCAAGGTTCATTACAAAAAAGAAAAGGTTGATGCAAGAGAGAATGGCTGCCCATCAAGTTCACATCTCTTCCGATTCTTGTTCTTGCCCAGAATTTTTCAGGAGTGGAACTTGTGTGGAGCCGAACTTCCTAAATCTCCACTTAACCAACCTGGATGGGGAGGATAGGAGAATAAATCTTGGTTATGAAACCTAAAATAAAAATGGAGAGCAATATACAGCTAACACTACAGTTTATTTCTGTACCTAGAGGAAGCTACTCTAAGAGGGCACATTGTGTTTACTCGGTGTCAGAGATTACTGAAAATTTATGCAGATTAAAGTCAAGCATAAGGAAACATAAATGTGGCTTTTAAATGGATTACATGACTGTTTAACTAGGCATGAAAACATTTTTGACTGTTCGTAAAACAAATAAGAGAATTTGTGGGCTGAGCAAGGTTGGATGAAACTGAGCTCAGTGGAGTTTCGGCATCAAAACCATTCCCATGGGCTGCAAAGAGATTTCATTTCCTATGAAAGATTTATGTGAATCTGAGACTCTTCCTGGGTGGCAGCCCAAGTGGAGCCCTAAGGGGCAATTCTAAGTTAATTTAGTTTTCTTTCTTTCCTTTCTTTCTTTCTTTCTTTCTTTCTTTCTTCTTCTTTCCTTCCTTCCTTCCTTCTTTCTTTCTTTCTTTCGGTCTTTCTTTCTTTCCTTATCTCTCTCTCTCTCTCTCTCTCTCTCTCTCTCTCTTTATTGATTCTTTGTGGATTTCACATCATGCATCCTGATCCCATTCATCTCTCCCTACCCCAACCAAAATTAAAAAACAAAACAAAAAAGCCCAAAACCAAACCAAGCAAACAGAATTCTCGGCATGGAAGTTGCAGTATGACACAGTGAGTCACACAGTTTACCTTTTAGTCCTTAGTCTTTACTGGTAAGTGTTCATTACAGTGAGTCATGGCTCTGGTTTGAGGCCTCTGATTTCTGCTACACCCTCGATACTGGGCCCTCACTGGGAATCCTCTTGGATAACCTATTGTCTTTTGTCATGAGAGCTCATAGATTCGGATCTGTAGGTTGAGCCCCTTCCCAAGGTCCAGCAGTTCATAGATGAGGTGGGTGTTAGAATAGGCTACCTTGTAATTCAGGTTCTGGGCCTGGGTGGTAGGTGGGTTGGTCAGCCTGCCAGCTTTCCTTTGTCATCACCACCCAGGCATGCTCTCCAGCACTACCCTGGCTAGTTCACCCTCTGGTCTAGTTCACATGCACTCACACCAAGAGGACCAGCTCTACTGTGTTGCCCAGGCAAGGTGCATGGCCTACTCTCTGAATTGCTGCACTCGGTGAGGGGCAGGACCAGCTCTTTTGTTCTAGTGCCTCCAAGGTCTCTCCTACCTGTTGTAGGTGGCAAAGGATGAGGGAAGGGCACACTTCCCTTACCCTTGCCATTCCATGGCATACCAGGGAAGGGGCAGGGGCAGCCTGGGCTGACTTTAATCCCTCCTTGCCTCTTCAGAAATGTGGTTTTGCACAGGACACAGAGCACTCAGAATCAGATGATTGCCCTGCCCATGGTGAGTTAGGAACTTTTGAGAACGATTTTCTCCCCTGAGAATATTATCACTTTGGGAAACTCAGAAGGAAGTGGTGATGATAATTTTTGACACTGGAGAAAAGGAAGTTACTTAGTGGCCCCAGCTCAGTAGGTTTTCTGAGTCTCTGATGAGAAAAGGTATTATATTAAGAGATAAGAAAACCTTTTCACATGTGTGATTTTCAGAAGGACATTGTGACTTGACCACCTGAATAGGATATGATTTCCAGAAATGCACAAGTCTATAGAAAGACATTTGATAAAGCAAATCCTCCAGACAATTCTTTTAAGAGAAAGTTCACCAGGCCACCCACACATGACCTTTACTTCCTATCTTTCTTTTGATGGAGTTCTGCACATCCCTGACAATGCTTTGGCCTCTCAGTCCCACTAAAAGATCAACAGAGCAGAGACTTCATCCTATCCGCTACCTGAACCCCAGCCTTCCGACCTGATTCTGGATGTAACATTTTGGACACTTTGACGGTAGAGTCACACTGCTCATCTGAGAACAGAAACTAACTCCTGAGCCTCTGCCAACTCACTCTAACTCCTCCAGTAAACAACGGGTAGTTAGTTTCTGAACCATCTTTTGACTCAAGAGCTGAAGGCAACTGCTTAAAATGATTTACCTTGGTTATTGACTATTAACATTGTCCCTACTGTCCTCCTCAAACCTTCAAGTCACTTCTGCCTGAAAGGCTCATACTCTGTAAGAGGCGCAAGCCTGAGAACTTCCTTTTGCCACTTTTTAAAGCCACACATTATTTCCTCATTACACAACTTCAACATGGAGAAAATGTAAAGGGTTGGCTAGCTGATGAACTGGTTTTGTTGCTGAGATTTCAATATAGAGAATTAAAGCATATGTAGTTGCTTCTATCATGTTAATTATTTAAATTTTTAATTTATGTATATGTGTGTATAGACCACATGTATGTGGCTACCCTGAAGGCATCAGATATTCTAGAACAGGAGTAATGGGTTGTTGGGAGCCGGAAGACTTAGGGGCTAGGAACTAAACTGGGGTCCTCTGGAAGAACAGCAAGTGCTCTTTACCACTGAGAGATTTCTCTAGCCTATGAATTAATTATTTTCATAGCCCCTAGTGACTTTGCCTTCCTTTTCTCTGCTTTTTGTATGCCTTTATCACAAGCCACAAACTCCCATCACACTCAGAAGTCTTTACCAGGTTTGATTTTCCTCTAGTAGCTCTAAGGTTTAGAGATGCAGAAATGGCCTCTAGGAGGCAATAGAAAGCCAACAAACAAGAATGGAAAGTAACCACTATTCACTAGAATGGGGCCAATTTCAGGAGCTAGATTCAGAGTAGATACAATCTTTTGATCCCATATATTCCCTTCACGTATGTAAGAAAGGCAAGAGCTGACCTGTCATTTAGCTGTCATATGCCTGGTATTTGGAGAATCTCTACTTTGCTTATCAAAATGGCTCAAGTGAATTATCACTTGGGAACATGATTTTAATTCGTTGTTATTTCCTGTTATTTCCACAGAGGAGATCTTATGAAATAGTTCTTTGCAACAGATGGTGTTAAAAGTAAGATAGATTAAGCACCTAAAAAGATTTCTGAGCAGATAACTCCCAGATTAAAAGCTATCATAATTGAGATTGCAGGTGTGAGATAGAATGATGCTATCCTTGAACCATCACTTTAGGAAATTGGCAGATAGCCTCATCTTTTAGGAATTCTGGGCGCAGTTATTCCATATGCTATTTAGGCTGCATGACAATCACTATGCAATGCCAAACGAATCACATAATCTTTGATACTACATCCATGTGGATGAGATACAAACACGTGGTGAAACCTTTACTACCACATTTTTACAACTCCTTATCCTGAATTTCAGAGCTGAATTAGCCCGCCATTTAATCATATAAAGGTAGTATTGAATCTCAGTAATATCTTTACAATATCAATAAAAGGGCCAAACTAAACAGAATATAAGACTTTTTCAAAATAAATGAAGGCTGTACGGTGTCTTTAATTTTATCCAGAATACAGGTCTTTTAATAGCAAACAAGCAATGACAGATTGACTGCAGCATGTTGGGGAGTGTGCCCTTATGACCGCTCAAGATAACAGGGGGGACTAACACAAATAAACTAATAGTCAACATCACTGTTAAGACATCCAGTGGATGAATAGGTTAGAGGAATCACAGAATCTTTAAGAAGAGTTAGCCGCTTAATGTGAGTACACCAGGTAGCAGAAAGTACCCACTGGAAAGTCCAGAATGAAATGTGTTAGGGATAGGGAGAGACTGGAAAGTACAAGTGTAATTTCTAAACATAGCATATAAGACATTAGACCTTATTAGGTACTTGATTTATTGAAATTAATGTGGCACTTGCCATGTTTAAAGTGCTTAAGGGCTAGTGACTGCTAAGTGGAACACTCTAGATAGAAATACTGCAGTGAGAGCTGTACTCTATCAGACCATGGGATGGAGTCTGCATGCCTGGTGATTTGGATTATGAAATCCACTGAGACGTGGTAGTAAGAAGATGGCCCCTTTCAAGTGTTTTCTTTCATTATTATTGGTACTTGATGATCATATACCAAAAATGAAATAGCCATGAGCAAAAATCACTAACTCACCAAGTGATAACAGCATAGTTCACTCCAATGATGATATAGGCAAATGCATAATGCCAACAAAAATATACAGTAAGAAGCATATTGCTGTGATGATCTGTCAGATCCCATTCAAAACCTCCAGTTGGGTTATAGAGAACAAACCCCATCTGTAAGATAAACATAACAGAATGAAAATCCCAAAATTAAAATAAGGGAACATATTGCTAATAATGGCACATTTTAAAATGTCTGGTGATTAAGATAACTTCCATCATCTGAGATGTCACAGGTAAATACTGTGTTTTGACCTGATTTAGTAACAGAGACAATATCTAACTAAGTCATAGCTTTAAAACAGATCTTAAGGAAATTTAATGATCAATTTTCAAAATATGAATAGTAAGCATCCTTTGTTATGTGAAGATGTTCAGAAAGTTCATATATACACATTTATTCTATTATTTCAAAATTAGATTATATAAAATTGTAAAATAGACTCTGGCCAGGGAGGCAGGTAGGCTAACTGTAGGTCTTTAGCTCTCCCTTCTCTCCTCCAACTCAAATCCCCTAATCTCACTCCCAACTCCATAGCAGACCACCTGCTATGGCCTTCCCTCCTCTCTGTCTCCATCTCTGGTAGATCACACAAATATCCAGCATTCCTCCCCACTCATTCCATTACCAAAATCCCCAACTCAAGCCAGCATTCCCTGAGAAACTCCCAGTCCAGCATGACAGAGAAGCAAGTAGGCCAGTGAAGCAAGTGCACAAGCCTCAGCTCTTCTCTCTCTCTCTCTGCTCTTGCAAATCCAGGCCCACCAGCTTTAAAGCAGACTACCTGTTGCGGCCTCTCCTCACGCTCTGTCCCCATTCCCAGGGGAGTAAGCAGGTCCTGGTGAAACACACTGCTCTCCTCCCTCCTGTGGACCCTCCATCCCCACCGCAACTCCCCTGGTCCATTTGCATTCCTAAATGCCATCTCCTAATACCTAGAAACACATTTTACCCTGAAACTCCCATGGCAACACCTAGCAGGTTCCCAGAATTTCCTACCAAGTAACACATAGGCACCAAGACTTACTAAGAATCAAGGCAACAGAAACCAAATAAAAAAGCACCCACCCCATCCCAGAGAGAGAGAGAGAGAGAGAGAGAGAGAGAGAGTTGGGATCAATTGAGTCCTGGCCTTCAGCTGCTCTTCCCTGTATAGAGCCTTTGAATTGAAGTTACTGAAAGCTGTGCCTTACCTAGAGGATCAGAGGATGGGATTTTCACCTGTTGGCCATTGACAGCTGTGTATTTAAGCCTCCATGGTGCTATTAAAGGGGGACTTTTATTTTTTACCAGTGATTGGAGGTGCATGTGTCTATCTCTGTGTGTGTTTCCTCAACCTCCAGCCCCTTGCCTGAAGCTCACGAACTGGATTCTAGCGCATAGAGTGCAGGTGGGGGGTAGGGGCGTGGTGCAAACTGGATTCTAGCGAATGATGTGCAGCAATTGGAGGTCCCACCGAGATATCGGGAACTAGGGAACGCTGAGAGGTCGCCCTCGCCCTCAGAATGTGAGGGTAGATTGGGGTATGTGTTAATCCTGACGTCCTTCTCATGGGTTTCAGTTCCAGGCCTTGCAGGCAAGGCAGTTTCGGCCCCGAGATAGAGAGGTAAGCAGACAGGGTTGTTCCCGGCCTGCGGGGACATATTGAGGAATTAAGATGGGAACTGTTGGCAGTATCTTCTCTGCTTTGTTCAGAAGGTCAGTCACTAGGGAGAAGTTTGATGATTTTAAGTTTGTAGAAGATAGTGAGGATTTATCAGAAGAAGAGGAGTAAATTATATGTAGGGAAATAAGAAATCTCTATAGAAAACTGAGAAAACGTAAAGTAAAAAAAGATTCACACCCAACTCCCTCGGCCCCACCAGCTTATAATGATGAAGGTTGGTGGTCTCAGTTAAGTAAGGGATCTAACACTGAATGAAACAAGGGAGTTTGCTTCCTTCCTGCACACATGGTTGCACCGGTGATGGAGGTGCCAGACACCAATAACCCAGAAAAAATAATTTGCCAACATTTTGCAATACGATTTAAAGAAATGAAGCAATTAAAGGAAGCTATAGCTGCATATGGAGCTCAAGCACCCTTCACATTGGCCATGGTAGAATCTTTTTCCGCTCTGAATTTAACACCAAGTGATTGGCAGCAATTATGCCATGCTGTCTTATCTGGGGGAGATTATCTCCTATGGCAAGGGGAATATCAGGAAAATTGTAAGCAAATGGCCCAGTTAAATGCTCTAGCAGG